>JAPYZR010011849.1:0-11812 GCA_030522945.1 Trichopria nigra
CTTTTCTTATAAAAAATTCTGAAAGTAAGAAATTCAGAAATCGAAGCGTGACCAAATTCAATACTTCTGCCGACCTACGGTGCGGGTCGAAGTAATTTAGCGACAAAATTTATTTTCTGGATGGATAAGTACGTTTATAGATGCGAAAAAGGATAATGGGTATGATCTTCAATAACGTAATATTTTTGTTCGTAAATGTTATCGCAAAAAAAACGACATTTTATTTCCTTTACCAAATTTACGCAAAAAAAAAGCTCGCACAAAAATTACGATAACTCAGCTTTGAATGGTCGTATTCGACTCAGCCAGAGTCCCTTTTACCCCAAAATTTCAAAGAATATGAAATTAATTGGCTCGTAATTTGATAACGATGAAATTATATATTATAAACTTCAAAATTTTTATTAAAATCAAATTTTATTGAAAATTAGGTTAATTGCGGCGATAGATGGGTCTTTTTGTTGATATAGATTAGCATAATGATTCATATTCAAACTACTTACCAATATCTGTAGCAAGTTGTTTACACGCTCCAGAATTCAGTTCGTAAATTCCAAAGGTTTGATCTTGAAACATCTGGCAAGTTTCTTTAGCAATTATTCCAAGCAATATATCGGTGAAACCTGATTCACTAGAGCCTTGACAGTATTGTGGGTCGGCAGCTCTTAAAGCATGTGTTAAACTAGGATTGTCTCTTAATAAAAATGGTTCCAAATGCTGAGGTAGTGTCATTAAGTATTGTCCCACTTGCGTGATGTATTCTTGTGGAGCAAAACTATAATCTGGTAAATCCGCACTTATGTTTGCCATTTTATTTGCTTCAGAAGACCAAGCTGGGGCTTTTTGTACAGACAGTAACTGTGTCAAAATAGGCGTGAATATCACATTGTACGTTGTTTGGTGCAAGTCGGAACACAATTTGTGGATAGACTTCACAGTTGCATTTAAAATCGCTTTGTCTCCTATAAAATGTAATAACTTAAATAAATGCTTGGAGATAAATTAATAACAACTTTTATCACACACTCACCATTTTGAATGGATGTAACAAGATTGTCGAAATCTGCCCGACCTGCAGCTGTTAAAAGCAGTGTTTTATACTGACCAAATATGTTCCCATCTGGATTTTGTAATTTATTATTTATTTCTACGATGTCAACCACTAATGTTTTCTCATGTTGTTCAATGTGGCTCAATAATTCTCCTGTTACATAGATGTTTTAATTTTAATAAAACAATATTTTCATTAAAATTTTATACTACTAGATATAGTTGTGATAGAACTATTTATGTACCTATACTTTGCATGAATGTCAAACACATCTGAAACAAGTTCCAGTCTTCGTGTTTGACTTTTCTTAATTCTATGTACCTCATTCCAGTTTTGTATTTCTCCAAGTAACTATTAAAATAACTCTGTAAGATAAAAGTATTTCACAAATAATTAAAATAAAGTGTCATATCCGTATTCTAGTAGCATCATATGGATATAAAACGAATTTTAGTAATGAATTTTTAATTCAATGTTCTATTTACCTATAAAATACATGTTAACTCACATTTAATGCTTTCAATAATCCAGGATAACCGCAACCTTCTGTGAATATTTTGCATCGTTTATTAGCTTCATTTGCAAAATCAAGAGCTTTTGCAATGCTAAGAGACAACGAGTTAATAGTATCACTCAAATCTTCATGTGAACACTCAAGCGAATTGAGTTGCTCTAATAATTGTGATGTTTCATAAATGCTATATTTTGTAATGTAGGGGACATAAGGAATATATATTGACTGTAGAAATTGTAAAAGTTTCGTTCTGGATGGTTTTCCCTGAGAATACGTTTCTAATGCATTATTTAAGTTTTTAGCAAAGTTCTTTGTTATTTGTTTTAGTTCCATAAGGAATGACAATTGCATTGTATTTGATTGTTGTTTTAGAGCTGCTTCAATACATTCCAATATTCCTGGATCTAAATTACGTAATAAATCAGAATATACGTCGATAAGAGTTTCAACAGCTGGGTTTGGAAAGACTTGGGTACACCATTTGACCTAAAAATTGGCATTAATACTATTAATAATTAATATTACTTATTTATTATATTTTTAAACATATTACATTGAAGTATTCACTTGTATGCGAATTTAAATTTTTTAAACTAAGCCTTTGAATAATCTATTTATCATCATTATAAATTTGTTGAAATTATTGGTATTTTACCTGCTCTTGCCATTTTGATAATAGTTTATCATAATACACACGTAACCAATGCGTAACATTCTCATCTTGTGCATATTCTATGATCGTTCTCCATTCTTGAGATAGAGATACTTTCAAGCAGTTATGGTAGTACTTAAGCAACTGAGGTAAGCGATCTATTTTACTGAATATGTCCACATACATTTTTGATTGTTCTAAACATTAACACAATTATTATTTACTGTCATAAAATTTGCATTTATATATTATGGGCGCAATGCAACAAACCTGTATTTCCAGCTGTAAAAGCTTTCACTAGTCGAGGACTAGCAATAGCTTCAAGGCGATTTTTCAATCCTTCTAATTGCAATTTTTTGTCTTCATAATCCGCCACATTTGCTAACATAGACAAAGATTTTTGCATGCTGAATAACTTGCTGGCGATATTTTCAACATCGCCTGATTCTAAAACTTCCTCAACCTCATTGGCTACTACTGTCCAATTATCTGCTTCGTGTAAACTTTGCTTTGCCAGTTGTAGACCAGTTTTAATTTTGTCAATTCTCTCCAATTTCGCAATTGATGAAGCTGTTCCCTTTTCTACCTATAATAAAAATTTCATAATTTTATAAGTTTTATAAATTTAATAAATATTCAGAATGGGTGTAATTAATGTGAGCAAATAATATAATCTGAACTTAAAATTTGTAAAAATAATATATTTTGATTTAAAGTATAATGAACAAAAAATGTAAATCCTCAGGAAGACAAACAAACACAAGAATATTTAAGATTTCAATTTTTAGTTAAAATTCTTCGTTATAATTGTAAAACTATAATTCTACAATTATAGTTGGTGGTTTACATATAATTATAAATCATCAGTAATATAATATTCATACAAAGTTATTTGTAAAAAATTTACCAGCAAACTGCTTTTTAAATAATAAAAAACGAACCTGTAATATACAAAAGTGTAAAATAAAAATGTAAAGCAAAATTAAAAATAAAAATTAATTTGAATAATATATAATTATTTATGTATATATTTACATCAGCTAGTTCAACTTTAACAAATTCCATCTTTTCTTTAAGACTCATTGCTTCTTGCTGTAGAAGATTTGTATCACGAAGAACCCTTGGAAGACTAGATAATACCGACTGGCTTGTTTCCTCTAACGTATTGTTGACTTGTTGTACATACAACTGCAACTTCATTACCAATGAAGACACAAAAGCCTGGAAATAATTATATGATATAAAAACTTTACTTTTAATTTACATTGTATAATTTTGTTTACATAAATCAAAATTAATTTTGGTAACAATATTTTAATAGTAATTTTTGCCTAATGAATAATCGATACTCGTGAACATAGAATTCAATAAGTGGAATATAGATAATGAAGTAAAGAAACACTCTTCTTTTAAATTTTTATTTTAGGAAAGTTATTATCCATCATGATTATAGGCACCAAAACTTACTTGATGTTATTGTATTAAAAAGTTGTAGAACAAAGTTGTACATTTTAAACATTAACATGTAAATTGTACAACAAAGTAGTAGTAATTTATTTTTTGTTTGATTACAATCTTACTAGATGCATTTTTTAACATATTACACTTATCAACATTTTGTCTTTTATTATCATTCTACATCTTGTATATGATCCTGTACAAATTGCCATGGAAATTGATAAAGAATCGTATTTAATTTATGAAGCAGATCTTGTACATAATGTCTTTTTGAAGATGATACTGAATAAACTTGCCTGAGCCTTCAGCTAAAAAACATTAATCTCTGCCCTTTATACTTTCTACATAATAAAGCCTGAATAAGATATTTTGAACTGCTAGTTGTAAAACAGATGTAAATTAAAGCATGTGTTGACATGACGATTTTCTTTGAGATGCCGATTATATTAGCAAAAATCCAAATAAACAATTTATGCATACATTCGCAATAAATGAGCATTAATTTAAATTCAAAATGTAAACGAAGATACAATTTAAATCTTCAAATTACATTGTAAAATTGTATAAAGTAAAAAATTAGTTGATACTTGACATTAGCATCGACATTAAGATAGTTCTTCACAGAATTGAATTACTGCATACAGAAATAAAAAAATATACATGAGTTTCTCTGGATCTCGAACTGTATGCTAGAATTTTTTTAAACCCGAATTGCCGAACTCATTTTCGAGACAAAATTCGTTAAAACTGGCCAATTATACACGGATACATAGGGTACTGTACAGTTGCGTACACTATTATTTATGCGTTAGTACATAGAAAAATTCCTTTAAGTATTGAGAAAGTAATAGAATGAAAGTTAAAGACCTTTTACGGTTAAAAGAAAATTACAAGTAGATGAACAAATTTTCGAGATATTATTACTATAGAAAGTGAAAAATATACAACTTGACATCCTCTTTCGCGTTAGATTATCCATATATGAATAACTCCATGGTTCATTGTTTCTTATAAATAATATTAATATTATTGAAACTTTGTTATTATAATGCAAATATTATAAAAAAAAAAAGACTTCAAATTTATAAACATATTTAATAAACGCCATGTATGCAATTAGATTGAGAATTTTGGGAGTACGTGAAGAACTATGTTAAGGGCCTTCAAGCGATCTAAAAGGGATTAAGAGTAATGCTAAAAAGCGAGAACAACTTTGAGCTGGGATTTTGAGTCATTTTTAATGAATATTTTCTAGAAATACATTTCTTATCATGAGGTCTATACTAGGTGAAGTAATATTATATAAATTCGTTGTCGAAATAGGAAAATTACATCCTAAATTTTCAATAGTTTCTCGAGGTTTTGAATCTTTTTCTGTCTTTTGTTTTTGCGCAAACTAAAATAAACCAAACCTATGAGTATGTTAAATTTTAGGATTTATTTTACTTATATTTCGGCTCACCAATTTATTACCATATCACTTTACCAAGTTTACCAAAATTTGATAAAAACTACTTCAAATTTCCAAAATCACATACCAAGTTTTATTGCTTTTTGACATTCCCATCCCCCTTCAGGTTGCTCAAGGACCATTAATTATTTTAAAAAATTATTACTTTTTACTTAAATACAACTTTTTGACATCAATCACACAGACCAAATTGCATCAAGAACAGTGAAGGCAATACATTACATTGTTTATATGAAAGTAACCGGCCTGTCTATGAGGAATAAGAATTACATTTATGTTGTTTAGATCCATTTCGAAGTCGAAACCTGAAACAGTTGGAGCCCACAAACCATTGTCTAAAATGAAGGATTCTTCATATAGATTGCTGCATAAGGATGATAAACGATAATTAGTAAGTAAGAACCTGCGTTACGCAAACTAAGATTCCTTCATGAGCTCCAACTAAAGGCATAAAATATACATATAAGAAAAACGTTTAAAGCCAGTGACTGCTATTCAAGTTCATCTTAAATACAGGCGGGCAGTTCAGCTCTGCATAAATACCGTACGCATCCTCGCATCGGTACTCACATCTCTGTTTTCTTTCGCTTCGTCAGATTTGAAAGTTTTATTGATCCACTCCTTCGCATCGAAATTGTCGTCGGAAAAGGCTGTCATATCCTGGAAAAAACAACTTGAAGGTTAGAATTGTTACCGCAAATGCGCGTAATTTAGTAAATTGCGGACAGAACGATAATAACGAATGTTACGGTTACAATTACAATTACAATTACCATCTTTGAAGAGACTGAATATCAAGAAAAGTTGCTAGCAATTAATTCAATTAATTGCAATCGGTTTCGGCGGTTTCGGCTGGTTTCGGACCTTTCGGACTTTCGGCCACTGATGCATATATATATATATATATATATATATATATATATAAGTATATCTAAAGTATCATTTCGGGTCATTTTCATGTACGTATGGTACATTTTGAGGACTTTTGTATAATTTGGGGACTGTCCATATATAATTTTCCCCAAAATTGTCCCCAAATAATATATATAATTTTTATAACAAAATGCCTAAAGATTACCACAAATTGACAAATAGGCGCAAAAATCAATTAATTTATATAAATCTAGAGCATATAGAAGAAAGTGATATACTTATAATTATATGTTTTAATTATATGTTTTTTAATATTAAAAGAAGAAAGTGTCGTTGCTTCAATAACTCACTCCTTTATAAGTGAATTAAGAGATAACTGAAGTTGAGGATCTTCCGTCAGAACCCTCAGGTAACAAAGAGCATTAAGGAATCATCAACTTATTCGCAGTTACAATAAATGTTCATCCGAGTGATGATTTAGACCTACTTGGTGTTGATTCTTAGTTCATCGTCGGTACATAATAATGAATTGAGTGATTCATTTGACTTATTGGAATTCTTATGCATCCCTATTGCTAACACCAATTTGGATTTATTAATAAGTAACCCTATAATGTATCCAATGAGTCAATCACATTATAGATAATGATGATGTAAAAAAAGATACCACTTTACAGGAAGATTTGCAAAATATGGTTGTAAAACGTAATATTGGGCAAGGTACGGTGAAACATATTTTACAAATTTTGCGTAAACATGGCCACAATGATTTACCAGAAGAGTGCGTAGAACCTTAATGAGCACTCCACGTAATTCTTCTGAGGGGATTCAATTTAACGGTATAGTGGACAAAATAAAAATTTTGGTTTGATCTCTGGACTATAAAGCGATCTATACTCAAATATTTAAAGGATCCACCAACTACGATTGAATTGAATATCTATTTCGATGGCCTTCCACTAAGTAAGAGTTATTCTGGTAGCCAATTCTGGCCTATTACTCGCTTCCATTGAGATTGATGGTTTATATACAGAGCCCTTCGTCATTGGAATGTTCCATGAAATGAACAAACCAGAAAGTATACAAGAGTATCTACGTCCTTTCATTGATGAAGCCAAACATGTTATCCAAAATGGATTATCAATTAATGGTAGCAGATGTCGCGTTAGCATAAATGCAATTTTGTGTGATGCACCTGCAAAATCTTTTGTAAAATGCACAAAAGGTCACACAGGATATTTTGCTTGCTCCAAATGTATTCAGGAAGGTGATTTTATCTGCAATCGGGTGACATATCCTGAAATTAATTCAGTGCAAAGAACCGATGATTCTTTTCAGACTCGCACTCAACCAGAGCACCATATAGGCGATTCCCCATTGGAAAGCTTAGGCATAGGAATGGAGTCCCAAATCCCCTTAGATTATATGCACCTTGTCTGCTTAGGTTCCAGAAAATTATTTCAAATTTGGGCTCATATGGGCCCAAAAATGTTCGGTTTAATGTTCAGGATTTAGAAGCTATTAATAGCCACCTTTTACAATTCGGTTGTGCAATTACTTCTGAATTCGCAAGAAAACCTAGAAGCTTACAACACATTGATAGGTGGAAAGCTACAGTTAGGCTTCTTATTTTTTACATAGGACCTGTAATATTTAAGCCTTATTTGAAGGTATATAGTTCTCTCAGTAGCTCTTCGTATTTTAGGTGATCCAGATATATGCATTAAATTCAACGATTATGCAAATTCATTGTTAAAATGGTTTATTGTTTCCGAATATGGAAACTTATATGGCCTTGAATATTTAACGCACAATGTGCATAATCTAGTGCATATTGCTGGAGATGTACTGCATGACTTTCGGATGTTTAGATAAATTTAGTTGTGATAAGGCAATAAACTATTAAGGCACGCCTAATGATTTACTGAACCAAAATTGAAAAGGCGTACTTATTGATCAGGCATGCGTCACCATTGCCTGAACAAATTTCTGCTCGGGACGTTTACCAAAGGTGTATGTTCCGGATTCGTTTTTACTTCGACCCGACCATAGGTATAGGCACGAAGTGTATTGAATTTGGTACGCTTTGATTTTCTGAGTTTCATACTTTCAGAATTTTTTATAAGAAAAGTACCCAACCGAATTTAAGTTTCAATTGCTCATTTTTTTTGTTCGTTAGTTCTTGATCTATATCCTGATATTTTTTATTTTAGCTGCACACTCTTACATCAAGCTCTATATAGTCTCCGCAATTCACACACTTTGAAAATTTTTCATCTATATTTATTCGCTTTATTCGTCGAGTCTGTTAATTCTCTAATCAGATAGGAGGTCGTAATACTTCTGGAAACATATTTTTACTATACTTGTTCATTGATAAAAAAAGTATATAGATTATAATTTTACCATGATGAAATTTTATTCGATAATCAATTGCGATCCATTTGAAATAGATTGCTGAATTTAAATATAACTAGGGGCTATTGTCTGTTCGCGGGTCGGCTCTCGGGTGGAGAGGTAAAGGATGTACACCACAGATACAAAGTACATGACGAGACAGACATCACTACACCCACCCAGAACCTGTCCCCCCCTACCCCAAGTCGGTATCGTCAGCAACCTATTCGGGGGTCTATATGCCGTAGCAAGTGTGACGCGGATATTACCCCATCGTTTTCCGAGGTAAGGCCCACGACGCACCGACCGCGGAAATCGCTGACGGTACCGGCTACTGCCGACCGAGGTCGGCAGCGGTCCCGAATTCGTACCTTCGACAGCAATGTTTATTTTCGATATTTATTTTCATAAATTCGGAAATACATTGCCAAACGGAGATTCGAATTCGGGACCTTCGCGACGTTCAGGTCGTGCGAACTAAGCTGACGCCTTAGCACGCACGACTATCTCGCCGCTTATTATGTACATTCAACTCACTGCGATTGTAGCTCTTAAGAATGCTCATTTTATTTTTCGGGGGGAGTACTGTAGGTGTCTGTAGGCCCCAACGGTTGGGTGATGGAGACACATTCCGTTCTTGCCACGATACTATATTATTAAAACGTTTATGCCTCATACATCTGGTTAGTTACCTACTCTTTCAACCCATATATAACCATTCCCGGCAAGGCTATCACGAGGCCGAACTATATATCTATATATAGGGAAGATGGGACTGGAGAACATAAGGACAACAAATGTATACTGTACATATAAGGTCTTTTTCACCCTCATTATGCACGCATCTCGCTGAAGAACAAAAATTAGTGCCTCTATTTAAGTTCTAAAGTGAAGAGTTTTTACGGCTTAATGAAGCAGATTGTACGCTACAAGGAACCGTAAAGAAAACGCTTAGCATTAAACGTGAATTTGGACTTTTTTTTACGTTTATCGCACACTCCTTTAACGTTCCTTCTAGAGTTGCTTATAAGCGTGCCTCAAACGTTTTTAGAGTCCGCTTTAATTCAAACCCCAAGGAAGCGTACAATACATCTTTTACTTATTGCTCTTTTACACTCCTCTTTCTGGATTCTTGAATTGGTAAATCAGGAGTTCTACGTTCGTCTATATTCGTTGATGACGCGTATTTACAATAAGGCGAGTGCTAGAACGGCTATATATAACTGACTATATATCATAAGGGATAAAACGGAGATTTGTTTATAGAACGTTTAGAACATGCTTTTATGAGACACACGTTACTAATTTCCAAACGATCGTCCTGTTTTCAGCTGAATGAGATGAATGATTAATTTAGTTCGTGCAGCTAAAGAAAAAAAACTATTGTTTTTCTTAAACATTTACAATCGAATCGTGAACGATTTGCATATTTTGGACGTATAATATACGATCATCGACCATGTCGGTAATATGACCGGCTGATTTCACAGACAGGTCACGGAGTTTTGTTGACGAGACACGACTTCCTATTCTTATATATATGTCTATGGTGTAAATGGCGTAGATCGTGTGTAAATAATTAAATATAGACCATCATAAACGAAAAGGGATTGGCCAATTCCGAATTGTGCAAAAAAGCGATTCGAAGTAATTAAAGTGAATTCCTTTTAATTCCTTCGAATTCCTTTTTTTGCAATATTCGGAATTGGCCAATACCTTTCAATCCCTTTTCGTTTACTGGGATATAAGGTCTGAGCACAACCGCGAGCATCGAACGCGAACTCGAACACGAAGGATAATTTTGTCCTCTTTCATCCTATAAAAATAACATAAACAAGGACCACAAGGACGAGTACATCCTTCGAGTTCGAGTCGCGTTCGATGCTTCATTGTGCTCAGGCCTATATAGACTATAGACCATGCATTATATATGCATCATATACTACATACTCCTAACTCCTAACCTCCTCACTTATTACGTATGTCATACATTCACATGCATGCGCACGATGCGATTGCGCACTTGGGTATATGTATAACCGGTATAACATAAACCCACTGATCTATATAATAACTGGATAGGGCATACGCCGCCATTTTTGCTGGAGAATAGAAGCATCAAGGATTTGGCCTACAATGGCGGCGATTACCCGAAAGTCAAGCCGCTTGACAGTTCAAAGCAATTGTTTTGAAATGTAATGTTTTTACGAACGTGGTTGTCAGGAAATTCCAAAAAAGACATAAAAGATGCCAACAACGTGTTGTATGTGCAAGAAACAGTCAGAAAATGGAGTGAGAACGTTTCATCGGTAAGATTCATATAATTAGATACTGCATTATTGTTATGTATTTATTTAATAATACAACTTTTAATAGATTTTTGAGGTTATTGTCATTCAATAACATATATGTCACATATATGTGTATACGGTAATACATATTAATATACTTTAATGTTATGTTTATTGATTATAAATGTGAAATAAAACACAATTGATTATAATTGTGAAATAATAATTCAAATTATATACTGTTCTTCTGTGATTACTGCAATATGTACTCTCCAGTTATTAATATGTATTACCGATAAGTTCATATGCTATATAAAATGTTCGTGTTATATATTACAGATTGCCGGAGAAAAATCCACAGTTGTTAAAATGCTGGTTGGAGGAAATGCACGTTGATGATCCAGAGTTCAAGACTGGAAACAAAGTCTTGTGCTCTGATCATTTTACGGATGATTGTTTCATCAGTAGTGCACACCTTACAAAGCGACAATTGATGGCGGGTAAAATCCCATCAATATTTGAGGTGCCGAAGTGCATTATATGTACGAAGGCAAAGTCGAATATTGGGATTCAAATCTTTTTAAATTTTAAATTTTCTATAGTTAGAACTGTATTTCATGAAAATGTCATTCCGAATAAAATATTTGACTCAAAACTAATATTAATATACATTAAATGTTCATGACCAATACAAATATTCAGACCTATTAAGTGTTATTCGAAGGAAATGTATATTTAATGAAAATATCATTACCATCATTGCAATGTTTTAGTTAAAACTAATATTAATATTAATATACATTACTTGTTCATGACCAGTACAACTATTCACACTTATTAAGTGTTATTCGAAGGAACTGTATTTCATGAAAATGTCATTCCGAATAAAATATTTGACTCAAAACTAATATTAATAGAAATTAAATGTTCATGACCGATACAAATATTCAGACCTATTAAGATGTCATTAGAAGGAAATGTGTTTAATGAAAATATCATTACCATCATTGCAATATTTTAGTTAAAACTAATATTAGTATGCAATTAGAAATTCATGACCGATGCTACCATTCATACCTACTAAGTGTTATTCGGCTAGGAGGTA
>JAPYZR010011852.1:0-12553 GCA_030522945.1 Trichopria nigra
TGTGCCGTAACTTTTTTTGAGTGAACAATAACCAAATTTGGGCTTCGGAATCTGAAAGAGGGATTATTTTTACGTCGGAAATGGTTTTTGAAAAATTTTGCGTCCTCTTGGTCCTTAATGGGTTAATGGTAACAAACGCAAAGTTTGACATTTATAGTTGAAGATGAGAAAAACAATATATATGACTTTAAAAAAAAATGTATATATTTTTTAATGTATCAAAATTTCAAAATTCCAAACAATAAATACGTCCATCTATCATATTTCGGCCTGTTATTTTACAGCATTAAAAAACTGACGCTTTGTTTTTCTCAAATTGCAGGAAAGTAGTCGAAGACGATATTTTTTACGAATCAATCAATCAATTATTAAAAAAGAAAAAAGAAAAAAAAAGAGGCGTATGTCACAGGTCATAAAATGCAGGTCGTGATTGGAATCTACCCAGCTTTTCGCGCTACAATCAATATCCTATTAAAATGCCATCACCACGGACGATTGAAATCCAGCAGGAATGCGGCAACAAAGAACGTCAAAGCAACGTGGAAGTAAGTTTTATTCGCCGGCAATGTGCGCGATGCGTAATCTGGTGATCTGGTGCTTCCGGTCGATGCCAAATGTGCCGTCGAATCCGGGCTGGAGGTCTTCCTCCCAATTGGATTCGAATGCAAAATTAAGGCCGTTACTCTTTCGCGATCCCCGCGCCTATTGAGAAGTTCCCCCGAGCAAGAAGCACGACTTGCTTGGATCGACTATAAAAATCTCGTAACTTTCGCGGGAAAGTTAGTTTTCCAGGTATAGGATGAGAAGCTGAACTTCATTTTCATGACATCTGAAAATGTATCACCCGAAGAATAATCTGCGCCGAATAGATCTTTTTTAAAACTTTGCTTCGTATAAACATTTGTTCCGCTGCATGGCTTCGAAAGCAGCGATAAATAAATTTCGGCATGCTGGAAATGAAAATCGCACCCATACGAAATCTGCCTGGAAAAACTTCAAATAAGCCATTTTCTATTTTATGACGTTAAGAAATATATAAATTTGATTTCACATCAATGTAACGACGAGTGAATTGAAAATAATTACGTATACTAATAGTATCACCATGCTTTACTATTTAATCACCAGTATATTGTCTTTTTTTCTTTAAAACAAAGCATATAAAATAATTAGTATACTTATTATCCATGATATTCTCTTTTATTATTTACACTCGTTTTGTCGATTATTTCAGTATCAAATGTACTGCCGATTACGTATTCTCTTTTACATTTAACAACTCACAAAATATTCTCATATATATATGTTATTTAATTTAGTTTTACATATATATAGGCATTTTTTATTTACTTTTGTCCCACTTTGCTAATAACGTTGTCGTCCGCAAAAATGTTCATCAAATTTTATCGATTTTATCGACTTTTGCCGATTTTTTATAACTATTTAAAATAAATTTCGCTTTAATATATTTTTCTGATTTTTCAAGATTTGTCCAATTATCGCATTTCTCACTACTTCTCGTTAGAATTCTAATAATGTTTATTTTGTTTTATCGGCATTTGCGTGGATAATTGCATCAGAAGAATTGAATTATGCAGAAACGCAGTCACGCAGTATTTTTATTTATCATACACACATACTTATATATGTACACATTGCAAATAGGCTGAATACACAAATACTAGAGTATTTTTGATTGAGTAAATTTCACGTGATGTCAAGAAGTTCATTGTTGATCTTGGTTTATCACTATATATATATGTAGATGAACCGATATTTATTTCAATTTCCATTTAGTTTAACCACTTCTGATTCGTATTCAACTTTTATTTTTCTTTATAATAATAAAAATTGTGAAATAATGATATAATATTTATATTACGTTATTATTATCTATTTTATATATTATATTACTTTAATATATAGCAATAATATATCTAAGCCATTATTATCACCCGTCCTTTGTTCGCATTCGAAATAGAGATATGAGGTCGTTCTATCTAAAAAGAGCGATATTGTAAATAATAAGGAAAATACGACCCTGGCAACGTGGATAAAGTACAAGCCGCGGTTGCGGCGAAGCCCGCACGGAAAGAACAGATATATGTGTGTGTGTATATGGATATAAAGTGAAAACGCAAACGAGGTGAACAAAAACAATAATGTTACAAGTGGCTAGAAAAGCATGCAACTTTCCAAAAACTGAAATAAGCGCTCAGAGCAGTATACACTGGGATGGTAACAATTTGAGAGCACTAAACGAAATTAATTGTTCATCACTAAATCAAATATTAAGCAAACATATGGCCATGTATATAGAAGCCGTAAGACAACTCGAGCAATTATCAAATATGAGAAACGACGCAATATCTTATAATGAACGACTCTGACAATGTGTGACATCTACGTTCAAGTTGCGGCATATAGTAGAAATGTCATAATAATATCGTACTCTAATCAAAGTTCACTTACTGAGGTCCTCTCATCCCTTTCTGGGCCGAGCGTAAATAATATAAATATTAACGTTATTATAGAATAGATAATTTATGGTACACATAGGACAGTAATTGTTAACGAGTTTTCTTAAATTAGAACACTCTGTATATAGATGTCCATTTCATTTATCTTATGGATTTTTTGTTTCTTCTTTTTAATTTGTTGATTTTCTCTATTAGGAACTATGTTGTTCTTTTGTACGAGAAACAGTAAATCGGATCTAACTTGGATAAAAATTCATCAGATCAAGACAGATAAAACATTTATTTAAAAATAATTTGATTTTTGAGACAACATTTTTTTTTAAATTAAAAAAAAAGACTGAAATTGAGAATAAAATAAAATGCTAAAGCGGCTCAATGGATAACGTCAATCCCTACTCTAAAATTTATAAATTAAATAGAAACTTGATCTATTTCAAGTTTTCGTTTGATTTTAACATATTATCGACCGAGCAAATTAGATTCAAGAATAATTAAAGATATATACAAACAGAAACGACAAGGTCGATATCAAAATTGATCCGAAGAGGATTGCGAATAGATTTAATGAAAGCCAACAAATTTGTTTATTTATATTTATTTCTTTTTTTTTATACATTTAAAATTTAAGTTGGATATTCTGGTGGAGGATCGCAAAAATACAAGATCACCTCTTTGATCGGTTATTGATTCTCATTAAACCACTTTTAGTTTAAATCAGAACGTATTCATACCAAAGCATGATCTCCAAGAAATCAGAATGAGTTTAAATTCTAATAAATCATACCATTGGGCAGCATTCGAATTTGATCTCATTCAGATACTTTTGCAATTCGACCTGAATTTGATTAACGTTGGTTTGTATAGGGAGAACCACTAAATTATCAAATAAAAATCATGATGAACGCTTTGTACATTCGAAGATTTATGATCCAACTTAAAGTTTAAATATATATTAAAAAAAAAAAAGAAATAAATGTAATTGAAAAAAACCTTTAGACTTTTATTAAATCCATTCATGATCCTCGTTGGATTTATCTTGGATGCCCAATTTTAATTAGACAAAAAATTAATCATATATATTTACGATTGATGTTTTTCTTAACCGTTTCAATACATTTTTTTAATAATTATTGGTTTGCTGGACTAATGAAACAATTAAAATTTGTCGAGGAAAGGAAAATGTAGAATTTTATTTACTGAATTAGTCTGTAAACCATGAATAATTTTCATTAAATAATTAATGCTACGTGCATTTTATGTGATATGTGTATATATTATGCAAATTTAATGTCCATGTATCGCCTACTGAAAACCATCAAAACTCCTTCGCTGTAATTTCTTGAAATTCTCAAGGGGATGAATAAATGCGAGCGATAATTGCCGCACCATTTGCATTTAAAACAAAGGTAACCGAACAAATAACGACACGATTCATTGTTATTTATTCATTTCCTATTTATTATTTTGGAATAATAAAAGTGTACAAATCATTTGCTGACAATTTTCAAAAATTTGAAGGATTAGTCAAAATGCTTAGATTTTCTACTGCATGGTACAAATGGCGAGTCCATATCTATTCATATATATAGATATATGGTGATCATTAAAAAATAAGGCTAGCAATTGTATCATCAGATAATAACATACACTACTTGAATTACTGAGTTACCCTCAATGGGATAAAAATGGGAAAAGAGAAGTGGTTTCAGCTCTGATCCTTGAGGGATTGAGGGGCTAAAAAGAGCCATTCAAAACAACAGCCATCTTCTTTTAACCCTCTCTGCCATTCGATGACGTCTCTGGAGTACCCCATATCATAATAAAAAAAAAGTATAACCTAACGAGGAACGGTGATGAAAAAAGACTAAACTTAAATAGAATAGAAATAAAATTACATTCATTATGCACTATATTAAATTTGCTGTCAAGCATTTAAGGATATATATATTTTATAATTCGTATTCCTGCAGTATTGCGGGGAATAAACTTTCTTAAAAAATCTTCTTGGCTTCCAATTTTCTTTTCTCTTTCATCATAAAATGAATTATACTTTTCTTTATCGCAGCAGGCGCGCACGTTGCTGTCATATACAGCACGAGTAAACAAGACTTTTTATAGGGTATATCCTTTTAAATTCTGCGAGTGCGCGCGCTATCTGGGCGATGCGTATGTTTTCGCGACCCCAAAACTGAAAGCAAAAAATTTGAACGCAATTCTGAGGGAAAATGTTCTGCAGCGTAAACGGTGATACGCCAAGTCCTCCCTTGCATTATCTCCCGATCTTTCCTGTAAAAAGAGCTAATGTGTACAGACGGTGCTTTCCCCGTTGGATTTATCATGCGCCGATACCTTCGAATTCACGTAGGCGAAAACTTGCATGAACGTATATGATACGAGGATACTGCATTTTGTAGCCGTATGTTATATACGAGAAAGGTTTAACGCGCGAAACTATTGGGGCGTATAATATAGAATTTCGTATAAAATATAATATATTGTGTTTCATACATTTTTTTTAATAATTTGTATATATATATATATAAGTGACGTTTTTGCTTGCAAGTTCAAAACGTTGTTTGGATAAAATATTGGATTTTGTACTGTTTTCTTTTTTTGAGATTTTGAGCTTACGAAAGCCAAAAGTTCACTTATTTTCACCCTATTAGTCAGCATAAAGACTATTATAAGAAATCTTGACCAATTAAGAAATTTTGTCCTCATGGTCAAAATTAGGTAATTCTGCGTGGTCATATTGCCGTCAAAGTCGACTCTAATTTTGACTTTTAAGTTTACTCGACTGTGAAGGCAGGCTTTTGGTTATGATTTGGCTATTTCGACCTCATATATTACTTTGAAGTCATGGAATTTTTAAGGCATTTCTTAGGTTATATTTATCTAATTTTCGACCTGTATTTAGAGCTTGAAATACTATTTGACTTACAGGACAATTTTTAGCTTAAAAATTGGTAAAATTTTACTTCATTAGGACATTCTAACTTTGGCTTGGTCGAGACGACCAGAATTGCTGCTTGGGTATCTACCACTCTACATACGATTTAGGGTTAGTCTGTAAAACGTCGATGAATAAGTTGTGGCTTCGTCCCGTTTGGCATGATGAAATTTTGTTTGTGTATTTATATCAATAAAGTCGATTATTATTATTATATATGATTTGGTTCTTAGCTTTTGTAATATTAAGGCATTATGTCACAAATTTTCGTAAATATACTCATGATATATCTCGCCTGATATATTCGTCATTTCGAATTCTTAGCTCTTTAAAATCCTTAGATTTAGAATTTTTTGTTACGTATGATGTCACAATTCATGATGTCGCACTTCACTGAACTTTTGAGAGATAAAATACGTTGAACACTAGCTTATAATCACTAGTTACGTTTGTACGTGTTTCAATTTTAATTTTTTTATATATTTTATATATTTTATATATTTCGTGCAGTTTTATATTCCGATACTAAAGTAATCCTGCTCTCTAAATATGAATCACTGAAAAACGCTGATGTCACTAGTGATAAGTGTGCCACTGAGAATCAGCGAATAGTTGCTGATTAAATCAGTAAACTACTTCTGTTACTGATTCATAAGTTAAATTTAAATTTCACTGAAATAATCAGTGAAATACAGTCCACTAAATTAATCAGTAAAATACACAGCATACACAACAGTCTCATCGTCACTTTATTTTTAAACAGTATGAACTTTTACATGATTTAAAAGTTCTGCATCAGCTGCTTAAATCAGTGATTAATGACTTTCACTATTTACGGAATTTCCAGTGATTTTTATTTAAAGAGTGCATTGGTTGTTGGTGACTCTTGTCCGTCGTCTGACCAATAAGGACCCTTAACTACTTAAGTATTGACGTTTATAATTTTTAATGACAAACGCGAAATGATCAAGGAATTTACTACATCATATCAATAATACCAAAGTATCTTATTTTTCTGTTTTCTTACTGTTGTACAGAGATCCAAAAATGCAGTTTTAGGAAGACATCAACCTTCCCGATTATTCAAAACATTTCTCAAGAATATTGTCATTTCTTACCCTTCCTGTCCACATGTTCTACAATATTCTCAACACAAAAATGACGGTAACATCACGTAAATCCAATAAGAATTGCTTCCACATATATATACGCATATTGTCTCAGGTATGAAGAGATCTATCTGCCTTTACTCGTAGTCGTAGCGATCTAAGTGACGTTCCAATTTACCCGTCTCATACTTTACGCATTCGGTATGAAGCGATGGTTCACCGCACGAACCTGTAGCCGTACGTGACTTGCGAAGGAACTGCATTAAAGTCCGGCGGGACACCCGATCGCGACGGGGATTTATTGTTGCGTTACTTCACACACGATGGATATATTTGCATGTTTATAGGCTATATGTATAAAGTCGTATATGGCATCGTGCAAAGCGTTACACGCGAATGGCAGCGGACTCGTTTCCAGTTTTGCCTTTGAGAAACGAAGAAAGTGTAGGACTCACAACTGTCTCACACCTGGTGCCAACGAGTCGTTAAAACTATTCCCACTCCTATCGTTTTAAATTGGCAACATTAGAGATTATCCTAGGAATACTATTTATTTAAACATTCATCTTAGTCCGTGGAGACCTTGTTGACGTTACTTAATATCAAGGATATCGCTTGCGTTGTACTAGGGTTTCTAAGGATGAGAAGCTTAGGGTTTGTCGTAACAGAATCTGATTAGTGAACTTGTTATCGATGGCTACAATAGCCTTGGAAGATGAGCAGTATGTCCTGGAAAGAGCGTCACCATCAGCTCAACAAAGTAATTTGTACATCGTCGGTAAAGATTGATCTGGACAACCAAAAATCCAGATTGAACGATCGACGAATGTTTTTACCAAAGTGACCAATGTACGTAATTTATCTTGGACCAACAATTACAGTAATTTAATTGTAAAGATTTAGCGCGTATTATCCGGCACTTTTCGCAATCACTGCTTCGTTCATTACCTTTGGTAGCGTAAACGGAACGAATTAGAGCAGTTGGCTTAATCACATTATTGCCAGACGACTTTGAAACGACTCCATTTGAACGCATTTGAAATGTCTCGCAGAGGAGGAAGACGCAACGTAAGTGCGTTAAATATGGGTTGCCGGAAAGCTATGTTATCACACGATGTAATCTACCAAGGTTAATAATCGTACTAGTTGGCTTCTCGTACTTGGCCATTTACCGAACACTCACTCCCGTAAAATTGGTTAAATTTCATGCCAGCATCTTCTGTCTTCTACGCCTTGCACAGAATTCCGACTCGTGCGGCAGATGAAACTTCGACGTTAAACACTGGCACACTTGTTCCCTACTCCTGAGCGTTGACAGCGGTTCGCACGTACATACATACGTTCACTCGAGTTTCAGCAGCCGCGGATACAAGTACGAAATATAAGTATACGACCTGGCACATAACAAGACTGCTCCGTACCGCCGGGAAAGATGAAAGCACGAGGTGAGAAGACCCAGAGGGAGAATGCAGATAGCAATGAAAGACTATAGGTAAGAAGGACGGAGGAAGACAACGTGAATTATGAAAGTGGGGAAGATAGAGAGCGATTAACAGACAGATAGAGAGAGAGAGAAAGAGGGTGAGAAGCAATACGTGCCTGCGAATATAAGATGACTATATTACGAGCGATAAGTTTGTTCTCTTAATTTATGTTCTCTGGAGTCGAACTCAATAACGATCGCTCGTAACTTCAGCCTTGTCTTCCCTTTACCCTTTAACGCCTCGCGAATATTCACGAGTGAACACTTGCCACGTTACTGCGGCGCTTACACTGACAATTACTACAAAAGTTTCGTGTGGTGGGAAGTCAGCGACTTTCTGCTAATGGATTGTTCTTATACCAGAGTTTGAGAAAAGGTAAACGTTAAAATTGTTATAATAAGTGGTTACTGCCGATATGGCAATCCATCAAATTTCCATCAATTTTTTAATCACGTTCAGCCGTGTATCAGGTTAGGTTAGGAATGTAATAACTTTTGGGTGCTTGAAAAAGGACGTGAATTCGAAATCCTTGAAAAAGTATTTTTATCCTTCATCCCTATCGGCCCAGGTCGACTGTTTAAAGTCGTTTTAGGGCCAATCAACCGGATATTGACCGATATCGGTCAATATTCGGTCGAATTAAAGTCGACATGACCCCTCCAAACCAATCGGTCAATCGTCAGTCAATATTCGATCAATTTTGTGCACAAATCGACCGTCGATTTTTGGTCAATTTTCTGAAATTGACCAGCAATATTTTAGGTCGATTCACGATCTACTTTTACAAACTTGACCGATTATCAACCCAGTTAATGAAGTAACATTCGGTTAACTTTTGGTGAACATTTTCGGTCAACAATGAAAAAGTCAACGAAAAATTGAGCGTGATCCTTCGAAATCGGTCAACATTCGGTCGATAATAAAGAAGTCAACTGAAATTTCACCAAAATTGTTTTCTGCTCTCAGTCGAAAAAGTCGACTGTAATTTTACGAAAAATGTTCCCGGCATTATACGGTCAATTGTCGGTCAATTTTGAATCAATTCCATGCACAAATCGACCAATTTCTTATTGGTCGATTTTCTATAATTAAGAAATTTTGATTGTTTTTTTTTTTACAATGATTTTATTTCCTTGTACATGAAGAAACTTTTTCAATCCATATTTATTAAAAGTATGGTTATTTTTATCATCTGAAATTGTCATCTTTAGGATCATGATTTTAGCATCTTCCAGATAGTCACTGATACAATCTAAAGATTCCGATATGATGAAAGCAGCAGATAAGTCTGCGTATGTGATTATGGTTCCATCTAAAAAGATGACCTGCAGCTCTCGTTACACCGACGTACTGGTGTGGGGCCAATTAGCCGCATTTTCCCCGTTAAGAGGAAAGAAGGGAAAAAAAAAAAAAAAAAAAAAAAAAAAAAGTCTGCGTATGGATGTATTGATGTATTGATGTATATGAGTGCAGATACGGATGTTTCAATTAATATCTACAGATATCTACAGATCCATTCACATCTTAGACAGTAGCCTTTAATATGCATATATTAAGATAGTAAATGTACGAATTTCTACAATGTATTTCGTAACATTAATTTTTCTTCATGCATGTCAAAAAAATCTTGTCATAATAAATTCAAGATCTATAGGCTCGTATAGTCATTAATACCTTTTGTAAATGAACATAGTAATTATTGACATTCAAGTACTGCATTTATCGATTAAAGTATGTCAATATTTCACTTTGTAACAAATATCGAAAGAAAGAAAAAGTCTCTCAATTCTCACACGTAGTACGTCTCGTACACGTACGTTAGAAGTAAAAAATATCCTAAAAGTAAATCTAAATGGTAATGCAATTAAATTTCGTTTATTGAGTTATTGATGTTGCAGAGTTGCAATACTGCGTACCGAGCAAAGTTAGCGTATCCCATACTTACTAGGCACGTACTCGGGTTTCAGTAAGTTGGCATTGACCGTACCTACATTAGCCTATATCCCGAGACAAAGTTTCGAATATCTCGGAAGTATAGTGTAGTAGGTACTGGCGTTATATCGCCTCTGAAATAATACTTCTCTTTGATCGTATATCGTACATAATAATTTAATACTATATATAGTTTTTGAAATTTGTAGAGAAACATCAGCCACTTTCATTCAATGAAAAAAAAACTAAAAATGGAATTGATGCAAGAAATATTTACTTATTATTTAGTAAACATAAAGCGTTAAAAAATAGAAAATCAACTTGTATGCATAACCGTCATTCAGTTTATCGCTCATGGTGATCTGGAAACTGTCGTCGTCGCTGGAGGATAATAATGAAATTCTCGGTCCCACAAGGTGGAAAGTGCTCGTCACCAAAGAACCATGGATAATCGGTGCATTCTTGTTTGCCGAAATCTCAGTTAACCGCCAGGTCGTTCAGTGATTTACGAAATGACATCTAGCGGGATAATTGCATTACAAATTGAACCTGCGTTCCTGCAACCGCTGAGGTTAACCTAGGCGAGACTTCGTTAATCTTAAAGTAACAATGTTGCATTTCAAGTTCCGAGTTGCTGCATCGCAGATGATAATAATTATAAGGATTTGTCTCTACACAGACACTTATAGGAGGAAAGGTTTTTCTTTAGCCACTGGAGATTTTTTTTGTACCGGAACTGGTCCCGTTACCTAATACTATGAGACTAGAGCAAATGCGACTCTTAATATTTCAAATCTATAATTCTACTTCTGTGTTTTTAAAAACTTTCGTAACATCAAAATGACAAGTTATAATAGTACATTTCGTTACCAGTGCAGAAAATGCAATTTTCGTCATCAAACACAGTGTGGGAAATACGAATTTCCGGCAACCTATTAAGAAAATTTCATTTTATCTCGTAAACTTGACAGTATGGTCTGAGGGTCATGAGCAATGAATATTACATATTTAGTCGCTACATTATCCTCCTTACATGTAGAAACATGTCGAATTTTTTTTTGTTAGTTACAAATCAATATCAATCCCGCACTAAAAAATATTTTGTATGTTGAAAAAAAAAAAATATTTATACTAAGATATAAAAATATATTTTTTAAAAATATTTACAAAAGATGAGCATAGTAATATTTTAGATCATTTAAATAATCGAAGATAAAAAGTCATTGATGTAGTGAAGATGGGAATAAATACAATTCTAATTTTATCTTAAACGTAATTAAATTTGTTATAAATTTAATTACGATGAAAGTTGATCCTATAATTGTATATATTTTCTCCATCATATTGCATACATGTCGTCAAATTTAGGGACTAAAAATTCTTGTAATGAGTCATTTTTTATTGAAAAAGTAATCATAATTTATTACTGTTCCTATAACTCTTTTTTTTTAATTTTCATATAATTATAGTTTCTTTTTATGAATATTATTTTAAATTGTAGTTCGCGCCTAGCATTCTAGAGTAAACTATACATGTTTCTAACGTGGAGCGAATGATGCGCGTATGTGGGGTATCGATGTAGCGCTATTTTCAACACACTCGTTTGTTGTGTTTGTGTTCTGTTTATATTGTAACGTTTTTTTCTGCTTATTTTTCTGCTTCTTATTTTTTTCTGCTCCCTATTATGTACTATTTTTTTTACGATTCAGTGACTTGACGAGAAATTGGAACTGAAGTGATGAATTATTCATGTTATTTAATTACGTGATTTTGTTGTTCTTTTAAGATATTTTAAATTATTTGTATTATTTTAATGTATATATTCTTTTGATGTAAAAAATATTATTAGTTTCGTGATTGTTCGAATAGTGCCGTCTTATTAAGTAATACAAATGTTATATATAAAATTACGACAAGAATAAGAACAGAAACTAATTATTGAAATTGGGATTTTCTTTATTATGACGCATAGGTTTTACAGTCCCTTTTTTGTTGACATTATATAATTTGTTACGGCTTTTACACAGTATATTATAGAAATTTATCATTATAATAGTTATGTATATGTATAAAATAATATTAACAATAGCAATAATAATGTTGATGATAATCATTAAAATTTAACCTAATAAGACGAACACTGAAATCAAATTTCGTCTTTTTTGTTATAAAATAAATTGCATAAAACCATGTTTGACGAGAAATATGACTTTTATACACAAATTGGTCGACTATATGAACGAAGAATTTTTGTCTTGAATGGAATGGACTTGGCTTTTTTATTTCTTTATCCTTGTTTTCCTTCATTCCCTATTTCCCATCCCATTCAATATTTTTATTATACATAATTTAATCTTTTTTCGTTTTTATTTCGTTTTAATTTTTCATTTCAAGTCTTGATTCCCTTGTTGTGTAAATATTTGTGTCTCCTTTTACCTTCGTTAAATTTTGTCGTTTTTTTATTCGCTATATTCACATTACAATTTGTTTTTTACGCTTCCCTGGTAGAAATGGAAATTGCCATGCCACTTCCACGCTAGCAGCTAGACAGCGCCATGCTAGAATCGTCACGTTTTGCCCCAGTACGCATGCGCAAAT
>JAPYZR010011854.1:0-11947 GCA_030522945.1 Trichopria nigra
GCGAGATATCACTCTTCCGTTCACCGAACTGCACTTGGTGTGTGAAACCCACTCTCAACGAGTGCAGTTTCACCCCCAATTGAGTGAACTATCATTTTATAAAGAGCATTGATAAGACATGGAAAACGTTTACGATATTAAAAATTGCAATTTGAAGAAGAACAATTTCCGCATTCATCACAATTCCCTCCGAAAAATTAATCAGATATGAACCAATCCCATCTCCCCATCCAACAGTTCTTAATCCTTTATTTTATTTATTAGCATATGAACACCAATTCAGAAAATATAATATGACTTGAAAATGTACATGGAATTCTTATAGGACAAGAACGTGGAATTAGCAGTTGAGGTAATTAATGCCGAGTATGTTACAGGCTTATTGAATGACATTATGTATACATATATACTCTGTCAAAGTTAACTTTACCAATGTCGAGTATATATATCCGTGTCACCTTATGATGCCTTCTGAATTTTGAATAGCGATAACAAACTCCAAAATACTATTTGAAAATGACATCTAACATACGACCTAAATAACGTGGATACTTTAATGAAGATTTGCGTTAGTCAATTCAGATGTGAAATGTTCAGATTGAAAGAAGTGAAAAAGTGCAAACAAAAATGAAAAAATTATATATTGTCATTTAGACATCTTAAAATCTTTAAATAAAAACTCATTAATCGTAATCAATAATAATAATTAATGAAGTAATTGTAAAAAAATCTTTAAACTTTCCTTACGGATATAGCTTTAGTTCTTGTCAAAGTTGTAATTCACCTCTTTGTTAAATATTTTTATTTTACAATTCAGACTGTATTTCACGATGATGACTTAACAAAACGATATAACCCGCAGCTAGAAATTTAGCAACAAGCAGACTTATTTTTGCATTACGAGATGATGTCTAATTAAAAATTAGACCGCGAGAGTTCAACTCGGATGTTCCTCCCGAGATTAAGTACTTAAGACGATAAAACGATCAATCTTTTATTATTGCAATAATAACGTTAATTGATGCATTAAGTCAATTGAGTAATTACGGGAATCGTTAAGCTTTAGTAGATTTGAAGACATTGATTTTGCGAACACGCGACTAATTAATTAGCGTTCCGGTAAAGTATGTCACTCGAGGTATGTCGCATATAAATAAAGGTATTTTGCGTCTCTAAAGGATTCTGTCTTCCCTATTTTTCATTAGATATTTACATTGTTGACCCAAAAGTGTATAAATATTTTGTCATGCTAAACATAAAATCAATGAAAAGCTTTACTATTTCGACCCATACAGTAAGTTGGATCAATATATTGAATTTGACCGCTGAAAAAAAAAAAAAAATTATTGTATATTTTTTTAACAAATTTACCCATTGCACATCATATAATAAAAGGTAAAGGTTGAAGGTACTTATTACCAATTTTATTGCTTCTTCTGGGTATTGAAGAATGAACGTCTAGAGTCTACCATAATCTCATTTTTCATTGCAGCCAAAAACAAAATAGTGCAAATAGGAGACAAAAACTACACAGACATGCGGCGAGACGTTCTCGTCAGAAACAGATGATATCAAGTCTGCGTGTGTGCGCAAGTAAAGCAACGTGCGTAATTATGCTTACGAGGATAGAGCAACATGTCGGGCATTCCGGCGGCCACCGAGACTCGGATCCACCCTCGTACATAGTCGACCCGTTGAACTGAATAGCAGCTAATGAACGCGAAGCTTCGAGCTGTCAGTCCGTTCGTCGGTTCCTCCGCCTAACCATCGTTGCACGTGGACGATTATCGTCTACGGATCACACATCGAATTCACTGCTTCTGTAAAAAAAAAAAGAAAAGAGAAAAATAAAAAGGGCAAACGTTCTCCCAACTTTACGTGATCGCTAACAACGGCAAACTACCTGCGAAACGAGCAACATTCGATCCATCAGAATGGAATGCAATGAGCATCGTTTGCAACGTATATTTTTCCTGAAAAACGATATTTTGAAGATAGTATTTTCATCAACAAAGCTTGATGAAAACGTCATTCAGAATTTTTTGTTTCATATTGTTAAATTTAATCAACATTTTGACCAATATTGTTTCCGAGCCATTAATTTTCATTGTCATTTTCATTTTTTTTTTATATGAGGTCAGTGCCTCGTTCAAATTTCAAATGCTGGATATTATAAATTCATTGTTGATTATTTTTAGAAGAATTCAGTATACAGTTAGAAGAACCTGTTCAGTTAATGTTGAATAAGTATAATCATAGCAATGGATTTAGAATTCTAGGAGTAAGCATTGAGGGTTCAGTATAACAATCTAAAAATTATTGCTAAAATTAGTGATATCGATACCTAACACAAATTATTTCTATAAAAAATGAGTAAACGTAAACATTTCGCGCACACAAACAAAGCACGCGTAAGCACACACACAACACACATTTGTATATAATCTAGAAGTAATCAAAGTAAAATCAATTCTTAACACAATACATCGGTCATTAATTAAACAATAATGTTTTTTTTTTTTAATTGACCTCAGCATTACGTTTAGTTAAAAAATATTGAATACATTTCAATGAAAAAGAATTATACTTTCATTGACGAAAAAATAAACGATTAAATTAATTCAACTAAATTGTTGCGTTGGTATAATGTATGTGTATTTCTATTATACATATTTCTAATTTTGAAAAAATACTCTCGCTGACTTCTTCACATAAAAAATATCCGAGTCATTTCTAAAATTTAGAATAGATAAAGAGGAAAAGGACTTATACATGATTACCATAAATGTAATACAAAATTAAACGAAAGCAAGCAAAATATATGTAAAATTTAAAGAGAAACCAGACATAATGGTAAGATTCCAGTTCACATGTCTAAGAATGATTACAAATTCCTAAAGAAATTATTAGGAATGACCTGCAGATCAAAACTGTACTGGAGGAAATCACAACGTGTACCGTGAAAAATACAAAGAGTGTCTCAAGTCCCATCCAAATAGATTGGTAGTAATACTGACCAGAAGATCGCCACACAATTCAAGATTAAAGAAGTTTAAACAAGATCAGTGAAACTCTTTTATGTCAAGCAAATATACTATAGTGTAAATTAAAATAATAATGTATATTTTATGTTTATCTTTATGAGTGTTCTCTAATGGGAGAATTACTCGCACGTTAAATGAGTATATGTGTTATATTAATATAGATACTGTACCAAATAAGTTTTACTAAATTTCACAAAGACAGATTGTAAATTTAAGAGAAAATAAAAGAAAAGAAAAAAAAAAGAGAAACCGTACGAGTCGAATTAAATGCATGCATTAAAAGTTGCAACTTTTTTGTGCGTAGTCACAGTTTATGCGATTCCTTATTAAATTTTAAATTCTAAATCGTAAATACCTTTTATTAGTAAAGCATCATATGCATTTTATTACATTCTCAAAACACCTATTTTCGTTTCTGAATTTTAGCAACAGAATATGCCGTATAGTATACGAGAATAACATGTTGCATTTCATTTTCTAGCACGAATAAAATATACTTTTCATCTTTATTCGGACCTCAATGCAATGATTAAACGCATTTCGCGACAGCCCTCAGCTCATAATTGGTCGGACGTATATACTAATATTTTTAAAGTTTGATCTGCGATATAAATTAGTATGGCTTAATTAATTACTGTGCATTAATTACTGTGGCTATTTATATTATTTTCATGTATAAAAATTGAAAATGAACATTTTCAAAACTTCTTCTCAGACCGTAGGTTGGACAGAAGTATTAAACTTAGCAACACGTGAAAAAGTCCCTCACCCGCCCGCCTCTTGTAGAAAATTTAACGTGGCTTTGCCATGGCCACGCACGGCTCCAGAAGACTGGCGCTCGCGAGGCCATGTCAATTTCTTTACCAGGGGCTTTGTTCGAGGAGATTAAATACAATGTAGTATATATATATACTCCGCTTTGATGCAAAGAAAGATAATGTCTTACATTCTATTTTAATATATACTATAGTTGATTTTCGTGAATATATATGTATACGGGTGGATTATGTTCTGAAACATAGACATTTTCTTGAGATTGGAGATCAGAAAACTGGAGATATCTCGGTTACTAATTGGCCAATTTTATAAAACCGATCACCCTTTTATTTAATGTATAATTCCGAGTATTTGTAGTACTCATTAATCATTTTCCTCAATAAACTTGTAAAGATACAATTTTTCTTTTAAATTTCAGTACATTATTTTGTTTAACATTGTGGATATCTCGACTAATTGGTCAATTTAAAAAACCGATGACCTTTAGATTCAGGTTTTTCCGCAAATTTCCAGCCATTAATCGATTTTTTTGTTACTACTTTAGTATGGATATATATACTAAAAACTAAGCAGATGAAGTTGAAACAACATACAACTATGGTCCACGCGCATTTTAGTAACGCAGAGCGCGTATAATACGTACGTATATACATATGTACGTTCAAGCGATCACGGATAGATTTATTCAAATCCATTGTGATGTCAAACAGGGTATTTAATGAAAAAACATGGGGTATAATTTTTCGAGTGACGAAAATTTAATACTTCGATCCCAACCTTACGTATGGTTCGAAGTAATTATATTAAAATAAATTCGATTAATCTAAGGCAGTTTCATGCAAATAATTTTTAATTAGTAAACGATATTATACTTCTGCTCAATTATAGAAGATTACTACAATTGATTTCTCCTTAAATATTTAAATATTTTAAGTCATTTAGGTTGAAAATGACTGTGTAACACTGTATGTGTACAACACCATTAAGGAGTTCTTAAATTTTGAGCAATTATATATGACTACCAGCCTCATAGTTCTTATCAAAGATCACATTTCGCTTTTAGTAGTACTTCATCGTTGAATATTGTGAATGTCATCGAAAACCCATGGAATTCCATAACGGATTCACATTCAACATTTCAAGCAGAAAGCAAATCCCCTAAATCATTTTGTGAAATATGTATGGCGCCTGTATATCGGTAGATACAATTTCAATTTCGCTATCTACCCTGCTCACGTTGCTACGTCTCGTGTTTCGGGATATAGAAACTTGGAAATTGAGTGAAAATATATGAATGCAGATAAACAAAATAAAAGTGAGGTTTTACGAAATAATGAAAGAAAAATTGGTTATTTGAACACTTTACGATTAAAGTTTGTTTATATGCAAAGGCAAATGTATTTGTAAATATTATCACAGAAAACAATTAAGTTTCTGTTCTTAATTTTTTGAGGTATTTTGCTAAAAATGTTGAAAAGTAAAATATTTAACGAAATCGAAAATGTGCATCTACGGATATTTTCACTGTTATTGATTACATTGATTGCGTAAGCTTGGCTTTTCATGGACGTTCTTCTCGCGAGGTAATATTTAAAAATCTTTTGTATTATATCAAATATTAGGCTAGGATACACATAAGGTCAAGATAGTAATTTTTTGAACTTGAAGTAATTTTCTGTCACTATTCTCAATTACTCGAGCTTGAATTATCGAAGAAGAATATATCGTAGCGTAATTAACCCAAGTAACAAAGGTTTATTCAAATATATAGCTTTGTCTGTTAATATTTTTCTGATACTGACAATTTTACAAAACGTTTGACTATAATTACTGATTTTCCAAAAACAAGGTCACTGGCAGTTGTAGTCAGATACTAATATATTGATAATCTGCCTTAACACAAGGTTAAAAACGTGGAATTAGATTTATTCCAGAATTTAAAGATATAAATAATTTTTAATTACATTTTTTAGAATTTCAGGACAACTAAAATTTTGCTTTTGAATAATTAAGAACTCATTATTTTCAAATACTAGGACATTTTTACGCTGCCATAGTGCACACTATTTCAGTTCTGCACTGTGTATTAAATCGACGGCAGTAACAGTGAATGCCTATACCAATATAGTTTTAAAAGATTGAAGTTGAAAAACTTCAAATTTAAATAACTTCTTAATCCGTTACTATTTTAAATACATATGTTGTTGGTTGTTTCTTGGTAAGCGGATAGTTAATCGAATAAAATTTACAATTTACGTTTCGGTCAATTTATTTAAGACCCTCTTCAGAATAATTAACAATTCTGTAAACAAAATACAAATTTTGAAAAATATTATAAATGATAAGAAATGACAGGTAAAACACTGATAATAGCTCGACCAATAAAAATATACCCGGAAAAAATCAATCATAATTTACATTCTTACCAATAACAATAGTTTATTCTAACTGACATATACTTCGTTATGACAATTGTACAGTAATAGAAACTATTATATCAAGGTTACAACATTCAGGGTCTACGTGTTGTTAATATAATATACAGTAATTGCAAAATAAAATGAAATCTTATACATTTTAGATTATGTCAATGAGTTACTTTTACATAATTCACTTTAAGAGAAATAAATGGAATGGAAGTCGTATTCGTGAACTATTTAATAAGAATAATAAAACTTCATACGTTATATATATATATGGTGTCGAGTGATATGGAATGATCAAGCGTGAAAAAGAAGTTTGCATACTACAATGGCAGTCACGTAGCAACATACCAGTGTGACAAAAAGAGATACGTAGAGTGCGGGTCAAATTTCCTAAAGATCAATGTTCTTATTATTATATGATCTTACCAGTTAAAACTCCTAACTTTTATGTTCCTAATGTTCATATTTACAAGCGTCCAATGATCCTAATGCAAAAATTACTGAGTTTCAAAATTCCAAAAGATAATTTTCATAACGATCAAAACTTCTAAACTCTAAAAATACGAAAGGCCAAAACCCCTAACGCCGAAGTTACGAATGGTCAAAATTCCTAACGTGGAAATTACGAACGGGCAAAATTTCTAATATTACTTGAGATGTACCACAAATGGTATCACTTTGTATGCATATGTAATTTCGACGTTATGAATTTTGACCAAAAACCCGTAACTTCGGCGTTAGGGGTTTTGGCCTTTCGTATTACTATATAGTTGCATGAATATCATTTGCGGTAAGATGCGTGTGTAGTCTGTATTTAAAATCGTTCATTGAGGATGTCGAGGATATTATTGGAGGTATATTATTCAAAAAATTGGTTGCTGTTACTAAAACTGAGTTTTATGTGTGTGTGTGTGTGTGTGTGTGTGTGTGTGAGAGAGAGAGAGAGAGAGAGAGAGAGAGAGAGAGAGAGAGAGATTCAACGTTAGATAACACGTCATCCACTTTCGTGCTCTGGCCCGTCAGTCAAATTCCTGCTACCCCTGTGCACCCCTTTCGGAAAGCCCAGCCTTCGTTCACCGAACAACCTAACCCGCAGACTCGGTAATTGAATTTCACGAGTTGGTTACCAAACGCTATGTATATTCGACGTAGTACCTTATACTAGAGGAGATACCAATACTATATGCTGGTCGTTGCTTATACGGCATCACGGCTAAACGGGGGTGCCCACAACCCTCGATGCCTGCTTAGCATCGTATCGTAAACACTGATTACGAACCGGTGTCTGCAGTCGATGACTTTGACTTGGTGTATGCAATGATGAATGGAACTATAATATTGGTTTTGCAACTGGACAATACATCCCGATTATGATTGACTAACTTGTATGCGTGGATATGATCAATGCATTCAGAAAAATACGTGTGTGGTGATAAGAAGAGAAAGGGAAGATTTCCGCCAATTTTAGCAGTATCCCAGTGACGTGTTGCATTACATAAAATTGTACCCCCTGCATAAGCACCTATAAAAGATACAACTTAAGGAGGCTCAATCGCAACAGTACCAAAAATGACAAGCGCATTATTAGGAATTCATTAATATAATTCAGGATATTCAAATGTTTTTCAATACTAAAATTCTCTCGGGGCACAATATCAATGAAATTATAATAAATTAAATGATTTAAAATGTTGTAACAACTCGCTGAAATTACCTGCGATGTTGCCAATATTTCCGACAATTTCCTTCTTCCATAATCATGTTAAGTATGACACGAAATATTTCATAAAAGAGTTGAATAATGTATAGGTAAATTTAATGATATTTCTATTTCCAATAAGGTTAGTAATAAGTACTTTGTTTTTTTGTTAACTACTCTCATCAGTTTATTGATGCTAAGACATTAACAATATAATTATTTTGATAAGCTGAAATTAGTTCGATGACTCATCCTCAAATCATACTCACATGCAATGACTAATTTAAGCATAACATAATATTAAAAAATTAATGAAATCGATCGTATATAATTTCATGAGTGAAAAGTGATCAAGAAGTTGCTCTTTTTCTATTGCTCGCCAGACCTATTGGTCTTTTCAGTTCAAAGCAATTCCAGTAAACAATTTTCGGGTCAAAATTACCCTATGTGCAGTGTAAAGGTTAAAGTGAGAGGCTTCCTATCTCCGGCACATCAGACGAGGCCGTCTAGGTCGATAGACGTTCAGGAAGCCGACAGGAGTCCCTTGAACCCTCTTGTCATATTTAATAACCCGCGCACACGCGTACGAGGATCGCTCGTCAGTACAGAGGTTCATTACGTTCAATGCGCCGCTGATTGACCGACCAGATCCATCCTGAAGTGCCACAAGTCACCGTTACGTATCGCATCTCGTAGACGCCGATAAGCTTGTACTCGCTTGGACACGAATACACATACCTCAAGATAAGATAGTTTTGTTTTGTTACGTTGCAGAGCTTGTTACTATATACTGTTAGGAAGTTGACTTGTATATAAGTTTTTATGATGAATAGTAATTATTCATCACACATCGGCAGCATAATGACAGTGTCTACTGTCAGACGGCGAATTCTTATAAGGATTGAAAACATCTAAAAATATTCTTTGTTTTAAGGGGATCTTTATGAAATTTCTGCGGTACTGTCCAGAATGCTTTTAAGTGTGTATAAATAATCCGGGCTATCTATAATTTTGCTGTGGCAACTAAGCAATAACTCCCGCAACTTTTTTGCAGACTAAATAAAAGTGGAAATGCAGCAATGCATCCTGCGGCTCTGCTAATTCTCTACGGCAGGAAAATTGGCAGCAGGAACATAAAACAGATTCCAAAAGCACTGCAAACTACCAGCGACATCAAAAATGAAAGCAGTAATATATATTGTAGCATGCGATCTTATGGTGCTGCGAAATATATAGCATCAAAAACAAAAGCTAAAATGCAGCTGGATTTAAATCGATGCTATCTGTCTGCGATAGGAAAAATAAAAGCTATAATACAGCATTCTCTCTCGAGGTGTGAGAAATGCCCGACATAGAAAACGCGAAAGGATGTATTTCTTGTTACGATGATGTAAAAAAATTATCTACATTTTGCACACGGTTTCAATACAGTGTATATTTTAAATGCAAATCTAAGGAATTTTCTGGAGATTGTGGCAACTCTGCATTATTGGTAGATGCAGAGCTCAATTATATTATATAATTATAATACTTGAGAATGCACTTTTATAATACATCTCTCAGCGTGCTAAGCGTCCGAGTATTCAATTTAAGTACTTGCTTATAATCTTAGCACTAATAATCTTCAAGAGCAATCGTTATATGTTTATTGTTTAATAGATTTCTATTTTATTCTGTGAGGGAGCTCTTTTCACCAGCTAATAAAATATCTTGTATATCAAAAGATAAGATATATCAAAAAATATATATAATTGTTAATGGCGCATTTAGCAAGAGGTATAGAGTTGCATTTTTTCAACAATTCGGTAGTTGCTAATGGATTTACTTGTGTTTCGTGGGAATATCGTATTATCATTACAGTATTTGAAACCTGTTTACTTGAATGCCTTTTTATGCCCGTGGACAATGATAAGGATTCCTCGAATCTTGCGAGGTAATTTATTTATCACCCGTTCCTTAAATAAGAGTCCAGAATCGGGACACTGACCCTACTCGATCTCAATTTCGCAGCCGGAAGTGGCCCGTCCCTTTCATCGAGAGCACGTAGACGATGCGCAGTCGGCCTGTCTGTTATCGCGAATGGGAGGAAGCGGTGCATTCTTCGTTCGTGCGATCGCTATGATCTTCGTTCGGGTTGATGTCAGACGCAACGAGATGCTGACGCGACGTGGCCGGTGTCGCCGAGCACGGAACGGGGCACATGGAAGAGATCGCGATAGAGGGAGAGGAGAGGGGAGGAGGATTGGTAGATGATGGTTGACCGACCCATTGAAAGTTCCCAGGAGGCAACAAAGGGCCAGCAACGAACTGATCAAATTATCCAATTCATTTGGATTGGCGAGCGAGCGAATAAGTGCTCGCCGTCATTGAGAGGTCCACCTCGAACCTCGAGTGGCTTCTGACTGTCAACGAAATAATTCGCCGAAAACTATGCATTTTTTTTTTTACAGAAGCTCTAATCAATAATTTTAATCAGCAACGAATTTCGTAAAAATACTAGGGATACAATTGATATACATGGCAATTTCATAATAACGTAATATTCCTCTTGATATAAATTGCAGAACAGTTTTATGATAACTATAAAACTGGTGTAGGAGATCGTAGCGTGCACTCAATCAAAACGATTCTATCGTTTCATATATGCCTGAGGTATATACGTTGGTCAGTTAACTTTTACAGATTACATACCAGGTCGTGTTCAACAGCTACTTAATAATATTTTATATCGATTGGTTAGCACAATTGCAAACAAAAAATGCCAGCATCCAAATTTGATCCCATTGCTTAAAAGTATTGCAACATGTAGCCATCCCAGAAAATTTAGTGTGCCATTGTTGGTCCCTCATAGAATACCTGGGAATAAATTAAAGAATAAACGGTGATGGTTTTGAAAAACTATTTGCTACGTTAATAATGATATTTCCTAACTAATAAAGTATACATTCCAAAGAATTAAAAATTAAGACACAAATTTTAGATTTACGCATTAATATTAATAAAATCAAATCTAATTAAGAAATTATTAAAAATATATATTTCAAGGAAAAAATGTGAGTGTAAATATAAATCTCTTTTTAAATTTTAGATTAAATTAGATCATCTCATACTATGCCTTGTTCTTTAATAATAAATATATCTGGCACAAAGGTATTCAGCATGAACTAAATTGATTTTGACTATGAATTTTACCATAAACACGTAACAAAAGTCACGGCTTGAATTAATGAAATTCTCCAATATTATTTGTTTGCGGCAATAAGATCGTAGTTGAAATAGTAAAGATTATATACTTTATATTAAAAAATGTAGAAAACAACGACTAATAGATATAAAACGTTAACTTTTTTAATATCGTTAATTGTGTGAAGAAATAATTTGTCACCAAAAGAAAAATGTTCAGATTCCTACGTTGTAAATATAAGTTGAATCAACAAACAACTAGAGACGTTATTGTGCATTTTTGTTTATCGTTAGTGTGCAATGTATGTACGGAGAAGTCCCGAATAGACCCAATAGGAAATGTCTGCATTGCGCCGATGCTAACAACTGGCGCAGTACTGGCCCAGTATTCCTGCCGATCTTCAACCAGTACTGGCGAAGCACTGGCGGAGTACTGCCTATGTCTAGCCGAGCCTTGGCGAGTAGACACTGGCGCAGTACCGGCACAGTATTCCTGCCGACGTTTATCCGAGCCTTGGTGATTAGACACTGGCGTAGTACAGACCCCAGTGTTCATGCCGATCTTCAACCAGTACTGGCGCCAGTACTGCGCCAGTACTACGCCAGTGTCTAGCCGCCAGTATGGGCTGTGTGCATACCTACACAAACTTGCAGACGTGAGTTTGTGTGGTTATGTACATATGCATAAAATACCACCCGAAAACTTACAGCACCCCAGGAAGAGGGCGTTCAAAGTGTTCATGTACACAGTCACACAACATTACTTCCGTAAGTTTGTGTTAGTATGCACATAGTCTATAGGTTAAAAAAAATAAAAA
>JAPYZR010011861.1:0-14158 GCA_030522945.1 Trichopria nigra
AATTTTAGTATGATATTTATGATGCCTTAAATGATCTACATGCCAAGTTTCAAGCATACGGTGAATCAACGTCTTGCTCGATGGAACCACCTTAACAAAATGATGTCCATTGATACATCATGGAACAAACAATTTTTAATTTAAAAAAATACCAATTGCTGTATTTCATAACATCAGAAGGAGTAGATTAATTAAGTAAATTATATATAAATTATATAAATGAACTAAATTTATGTACTGATAAAATATATTCAATTATTTTCTTTCCGAAACACCAAATTAAAAATTTCGAATTGCAGTAATTTTTCGGGAAATGTTAATTAATTTTTATGAATAAAGTTCATTTAAATTTATAATTCCAAATGTTTTTTTTTATTATTATTAATATTCAGTCACTCGTTTTAATTTTATTGACGTATATCAGTAACAATCTTTTAATCGAACATAAATAATTTATTAATTATTATTATATATTATATTTTATCAAAGTTATTGTTATTACTTTGCACAGTCGATGCTCTGCATCAATTTTTTCCGTATGTAAACTTGATACATCCGTGTCGAAGGGTCCGCTCGACAATCAATTTGCAGTAACAAGCACGCCTCAGTAGGCCATCTTTCGATGGCAGTTTTTAAAAGCTTTTCAACAATTTTTCATGTCCAGGCAGTACTTACAAGGTAAATCGAAAAGAACGGATGTACTTTTTAAAGCAATCATTTGTGATGGAAAACTAATTCAGAACAATTATCGTTTATGATATTGTTACTGTATATATATAGTGCTTTTAATCGCGGAAGTGTTGTGTTCGGATACTGCAGACGAGAGAAGCTTATACAACGATCGGAATTTCTAGATGGAACGCGAGTGCAACAGGTAAGAAGTTCCTCTTAGATTTTCCCTTGGGAAATGAGAAAAGTATCAATATATACGTGACAGTTTTTACTTCGACGAGTGTAGACATATATACCGAGAGACCAGAGGTTTAGGAAAGAGTCAGCAACTTTTTATCGCGGATATATATATATATATATGTATATATTTAATGAAAATTTAATGGAGTGCTTTCACCAAAAAATAATTAAAATATATATATTTAAAATATATTTACGTAAGGTACGTCGCGTTATTTTCATCGTAGCAATTAATAATAAAATTGATAGCAATTATTTTTAAAAACAAAATGTACATATTAAAATATAAATTATTCGTTCAAATTGAAATGGGGATTTCTTTGTTGATTAAAATGGTACGAAGTACTAAAATTGGCATGTAATTTAAGGGGATGTTGAACTTTTTGGTTAATATTGTCGCCATATAGACAACATCCATTATTATTTAACCTATTAGCGCCTAAAATCCCGAAATTTTTAGCTCATTTTCTATCCTCATTGCCAAACGTGAAATAAAAAATATCGTGACGAAACGTACCCAATAAGCAAAAAATGTCTTGAAGATATCTAAAAGATATCTTGCGATCCTGGCAAGATATCTTAAAAATGTCGAATAGATATCTAAAAGACATCTTTTAGATGTCTTATGCACAAATGTTTATTGGGGTATGACGTATCTTACTATTTTTTAATGTGCCCTTTCGATTTACGGGGTCAAAATTGAGTTTCCATGCCATAGAAAAACAAAATTAATCAATTTATTCCAAGTCCATATTAAGGAATGACGATCCGTTCCAAACTATGGAAAAAATTAATAAAAATGAAATTTCCAATTTTCTCAAATACAATCCGCCATGTTGTTTTTCTAAGTAAATCAAAAGAGCACACTCAAAAATATTAATATACATATCGTTATTCTATATCTTCATTTATCGATTAGATATTTTTTTAAAGAATGACTATTACAGTTCGAGAAATTAAAAAAACATCGATAAAAATTTAATATAACGGTTCATTATATATACGGATTTATTTAATAAGAGTAAAATAAGGTCATTCTCAATTTCTGGCAACTTTTTACACCAGTTGTCTGTTGAAATATTTTACAATATTTATCAACAGTGCTATGCATTTCATATTTATTATTAATGGTTGAAGAGAATTGATTATTGTTTGAAAAAATTTTGAATATCTTGGAATAATTTTTTACTTAACTTTAATTTTTGAGTAAATTTATTTTCTCAACTTTATTGCCGTCTCGAGAAAACGATTTTACTCAATTTCATCGAACGAAGTATTTCAAAATAATTAAAAAACATGTTTTTGAAATAAATAGGTGTCTTCAATGTTAGTTTATTAAATTTGAGCAAATTCATTAATAATAAAAACGTAAAATTATGAATAACAGTCGTTAAATAAATAGTCCTCTGATCCTTCCTCTTTTTATATAAAAACAAAATCAATAAATAAAATTAAAATTCTTTAAAATATTCCTAAATATTTCTTGCACCACCTTGTTTTCGGACATAGAGTACCATATGTTTATAGTTTAAAAATTATAATTATTTCAATGTTAATTTCTTTTTTCAAATAGTAATATTTATAAAAATTATTTATCTAAATTTATCCCTTAAGGGATATCTTATGTGGAAGTCAACGACATATGTATTGGCAGATTTTAAAAATTAGAACATATGAAATAATGCAATGTATTTTAATGGCAAGTATCGGCGAAAACGTATAGCCTCTCAAAAACTATAAATTATCCGGACAGCGAGGTCTGCACGATATTATTTACCAACAGCAATACGAAACGTCTATGAAAATTTGAAAAGTGGCTTCGATTCTCTTGAGGCTCATAACTTTTTGAAATAATGATTTCATGTACTATCATTGCAAATTCGTTAAATACGTTATTTTCTTTCTGATAAAAATTACTTCTAGTATTTAACTGCGAAAAATTTAAATTATTTCTCATTTATATACATTAAATATATTTAAGAAGTTTTTTTTGTATGATTTCAAAAATTGAATATCATTTGGCGTTTCAACCGAAAAATTTTATTGACTAAAGAATAAGAGTGCAAAATTACTAATACAGACAATGACAAAATAAGGCAGAAAATAAAATATAAATGTATATTATAAATAAATACAATCATGTGTGGGTAGTATAATAGAGTAAATTAAACTTTAATTTTAAAAAGTCCTATGAGTCTTAAAACGAACGTAATATAAGAATAGAATTTGACATAATAAATTATATATATATTTTTAATTTTCATTATTATTTTTAGTTATTATATGATTATTGCAATAACAAAACATTGAAATGATACCTTATATATAAATAATAATGAAAATTACATGCATGTGTACGTCTAAGGATTAAGAATTTTCACGTTTTAAAACTAATCAAAAAAAGATTATATTCATATATATATTTTGTAATAAAAGTTCAATTTTCTAAATTCTTTTCTGTAGTTTGGTTATATTTTTTTAGTTACGTTCTTTTGCAAATTGAAACTATAAATTCATTGTACATTTTTGTTCAAATTCTTATATGAAATTCTAATTTATTTATATTTTTTTTTTAGTTGCATTCAATAAATACTATGAACTATGAAACACTATATAAACTTTATGAACAAATTAAATAATCTGCGAAAAATTGTAAAAAAAGAAAAAATTTAATTTCCTAAAATAAAAGCAATCCTTCATCGATTTTCTGTAAATTAGTTCCTTCTCTTACCCGCCGCATTACAGAAATTAAATTCCTCTGCAGGAATTAAAATTCCCGTAAAATGTTCACAATAAGAAGTGAAATACCATCTTTTTCAAACAAATGACGATTTTCTTCGTTCGAAAATAAAATTTTTTTATTTCGTTTCGCATTTTTTCTCTACGGTTCAGATTAGGTTTAGTAACGGTTCTTGTCTAAAACAATAAGTTGCGTTCAGTTTTTACTTAAAATAAAAAATCAACTTATATTATGGCAATTTATAATTAATTATCCGAATAAAATTTAATTTATGTTATAAATAACTATAATTTTATATAAGCAATGGTCATTAACCACTAGATTTTCGTTGTACCAAATCATAGCTCTTAAAAATTCAGCTTCATAATACATCGATTACAGACATTTTTGTTCAACGATTTCTTTAATAATTTGTGAACTCTGTAAGAAACAGCATATATACCGACAGGCATAGTTGTAATTCCCAAAAGTAACGTAAGATGGCGTTAAGTTGCAGTTAAAATACAGAGATAAATGTATCCTACTTGAATATTTAATATAGACGCAATCTACTTTACCGATAGTATATGGTACGCTGTAATATTGTGATCTGTCTTATTTCACTGTATTTTTCGTATAGATCTAGAAATATATAGTAGAAATATATAGTAGAATTAAATTTATTTTAAAAGCGTATAGTGATCGATAGAATAATGTTTAAGTTATGATGAATTTATATGACCTATATAAATAAAAAAAAAAACATTTTCAAATTTTTGTGATTGGATGTAATAATATATCTATATAGGGCTCTATACATCTTCTCTACTAACTTTGTAAATTAAATTCTTTGCAGTTTCCGAAATAATATTGCAGCATTGTACAAAACTGCTCTCTAAATTTCTTGAAGGCAAATTTCACTCTGCAAAAAGTGGCAATTAAGTGAAAATTAAGCCACTCTTTTGAAAGAGTGACATTTCACTGTTTCTGGGGCGTACATTCTTCGTTTCACTCCAAAATAGATACTGCAGATAATGTGAAATGTCACTCCTCAAGATTGAAAATTCACTTTTCTCGGGTGAAATTTCACTACAAGAAATTTGGAGCGTGTTTATGAATATCTGTGAATAATATTCTGAGACTACGATTTATTATTTAAAATACGGAACGATTTAAAAATACATTTTACAATGTCTTAATTTTGTTTTAATAGTATGCGAAATAACTTTTAGTAAAGGCTAAAAAAACTGCCACTCCGATAGCTGAAACAGGAAAAACCACTTCCTTCTCAAAATATACAGATGAAAGTACAAATACAAAATACACAGAATGAAAATTCCCACCTGAAATATGAATTAAAAACTACTATATAATATATTGATTTAGTCAATTTAAATTAAAAAAGAGCAGCACGAGTTTTCATGAACTATGAATAACTACACAGAAATTAGAATTGTCAACATTTTAAAAATGCGAAAGTTTTTTTACTTTTTTTTATTTACATAAAACATTTTTACGCGGTTATGAATCTTTTCCTTGGTAATTTTTCCTAGTGATTGCAAACTTGTACTGATTTTTCTTCATTTAAATATAGATTCAAGAATTTTTTTTTTTTTTTTTTTTTATCCAGAACGAAAATATTTTGTTATGTGAGATAAATACCATCCTACATATCTTGTGTAGGATTTTCAGTAGGAAAATCTCTTGTTCAATTACATGAAAGTATATTGATGCAAGGATATAATACATTATTTTCTACCACGTTTATTTAAATCGTGTCTCAGCTATACTACAATTAAAAAACGTTTGACAATTACATAAGTATTGTCTTATAAATTACGTTTTACTTCGACCCGTAAATTAGTATTGTGATTTTGTAAGGAAAGTTATACTATATAAAAGCCACCGTATTTAATTCTCGAAAAGACATATTTCAATGCTGAGTTCAGATTCTAAAAGTGCATACCCGAAAATAGTAGGGAACAGACGACATTCTTTATTTTTGGTTTTACAAAAATATCAACATTGACGAAACTTATGTACGTCGTAATCCACATGAAGGATGATTTTCAAATGCCTCGTTGAAAATGTCCGATGGTATACAAATTGAAAACTTGACATTAGATGATAGTATCCAAAAACAACTCGTAAATTGATCTAGATAAAATTCGTACGATTTTTACTCGTGCTGACTGGCTTGAAACTGATTAAAAATCAAATCAATGCAAATTATCAAAGATCGAGAATTTCTTCTTCTTTTTAATTCATTTATGTCTGACTTGGAGAGATCCGATAATATGATGAAATTCTCACGTTTGAGTGTATACCCGGTTCCACTCCACGAAAGGTCAATAAATATCTTTGTTATCTTAACGTCATCTACATGTGATTACCTTTTCCTATATGGAGCTTTGTTTTTTCGCGCCATCCTATACGCGTCTATACACTAGCGTTTCAGACATGCGCTGGTACCGATCGATCCTAGCGATCAGCTGAGCTCCCTCAACAGCGAGTTTCCTCGCTGTCGCCACGACGACCACCGACGTCCACGGATTGTTCATCGAATACGAAATCATCATGTGAAACGAAAAAAAATGAATTTTCACCTAAAACAATGTCCAACGATACGAAATTTGCATGAAACGGCGCGAAAGTCAGATTCCGTGCCAAATCAGAAATGTGAACGCGAAAAAGAGAATCGATGTATTGTATGACGTCGTCAGGTGAATCGTGAAAAGGACAGAAACAACGTGACGAATGTCAACATGGCCTTGTCATCGACAACGACGAGCAACGACTCGCTTTTCATTCTCCAGCCAACAAAATTAGATACGGAAGAAACAGCTTCCACTCGTTTTCTCCCTCTGTCGAATGATTATTCTCGATGCTGCATGGGAAAACCGTTTTATTACTGGCGCAAGTAAGTTTCCTTGATTTTGTAATTTTTCGAATTTTGTTATTTGTATTTTTTTTCAAGCCCATTTGATTAACTAAATGCCTAAATGTAGACCAGCGACGCCAATCATTGACTTATCGATTAATTGATATTAGTGCAGGTTGGTTGATATATTAGTTGCATTATTAGTTGATATTACAGCTGGAAAAAATATAAAACATTTTTAGTATTATTACCTATTCCTAATTATTAATAGAACAAATTCCAAAGCAGGATATTTCTGAAGAAAAAATACATACTTAAAATTTTGATCGTGTGAAATGCTTCTATCCGACATCTTCAATCCGTCAGTATGAATTTCAAACATTTTGCACTACCTTTCTCAACAAATGATTTTTCTTCAACACTTTGCAAGCGTTTTTAGCGATGAGGAATTTTGAAATGGATAAATTCAAAAATTGAATTTATATCGACTTTGGTTAGATTGTGGTCTAATCTACTTTGGATCAAGAGCTTGTAGTATCGCAACAAATGATTTCTCTTTAACACTTTTCAAATATTTTTTTATTAATTAGAACTTTGGAAACAACGAAATTCAAAAAAGTCAGGATTTCAATGAATTTTATCGAGTACACTCTTCTGGATATAAAATGATTTTAAAAAAGAGACGTCTATCCATCTCATTTTCAGGATATAATGATGTCCTGATTGTTTTTCAATATACGTCTTTGTTTATTTGTTTAATCTCCAAAAATGATCCATAATATTATTTCCCTTGTTTTCTACGTTCATTATATGCACAAAAATCAAATGTTTCCAACTTTAGTAATGTAGTTTTGTTCGTGTTTATTATGGTTTCAATCTTTATATACTGATGCGATATTTCAAAAAATGTTAAATTAAAAACTTTCATATTTCGCAGCAAAAAAAAAGTCACACGAATTTAAATGAAAATAGAGTAATCTTCACCTAATCTATACTCTCCCAAGCAGCAAATCAGGTCGAAATTACGTCTTTTCGACCTTCCATCAATTAATGGAAGGTCGAAAAGAGGTAATTTCGACCTGATTTGCTGCTTGGGGAGGTAATTTCGACCTGATTTGCTGCTTGGGCTCTAATCTACAATTTCTAATTATTTTCAAATCTCAATAATAACCTGAAGTACTAGGCAAATTTCAAGGCCAGATTCTGATTCAGCGCAACAAATGACACTGGGAACGTGTATTGTTTATATGGCAAACGTTTAATCAGTAAATGCAATAAGGCATTTGAAAACGTGATTTATCATTAAATTTTATGTCGCAACAATCATGAAATGCTACGAAAATGTGAATTGAACAGTGACTGGTCACGTCCGATACTTGAATATAGTAATATGAAATGTATTCACGTTTTACGAGATAAATTCCCATAGAATTATTATTAATCTATATTGTGCACTTACAAAAGAGTTGCATTTTTTGAATTAATAGAAAGCATCTAAAAAGTACCAACTATATTTATGTAAAATACTTATTATACTGTAGTACATCTGAATTTTTCTTCCAAACTGATAAGAGCATATTTTATCTAATCAGATAAATAATAATGAAACTTATATATAAATTTATGAATTAAAGTATATAATTATGTAATAATACAATTGCAATAACATAAAGATGCGCAATCGAACTAAACTTAATAAATCAAATATGGAGAAGGTATAGATAAAGAATTACATTTTGAAAATCGCGAACCTTGAAAAAATGCCAAGTCACGATAATTTTCCTGATTTGTGTAAATTTGTTACTCTGTTTTCAAAGCGAAATAATTAAATGCAGGACACAAAAATAAGGGTTGTCAACAAAGGAAACAGTAATAAAAGTAGCAGTACGTTGAAAAATCAATGGATATTCACTGATGTTACAAATTGTAAAGCGACTATACGAATTCAGACTTCGTCGACCGTGTTAGCAACACGAGCAGTTACAAAATATACACGCGTAAATGATAAAAAGTAATTATGTTTTGCATATATATATGAACCGAGGAAGTGTAATTGCTGAAGACTACATAGGTAACAAAATGCAAAAGAGAATAATAATAGCTCGATTTATTATGTCAAACGTACGTAAATAGTCAATTTCACGATGAATTTTATTTATTTAATTGTTATGAGTAAAACATAGACATTTTCTATTTAATATCCTCGATGAAATCCTATCATCATACCAATGAAAGATTGTTATTGCTGAATTACTTTTAACATGAACAATTTTTCTGTAGCTAGCTTAGATTCCGAGCAATTTGAGTAGGGCGATTAAAATGGTCCACCCTATGTATAATTGAAAATGAACATTTTAAAAACTTCCCCCTACAGCGGAGGTTGGACGATAGTATTAAATTTGATCAGTCAACCGTATACACAACACGCACAAACTTTATATATATATATATATACATGAAATGAGGGGAGTATTAATTGAATACGTTTTTGGGCCATGACAACATTATTTTAGTATGCATATATGTCTCAAAAACGAATCGAATCTAAGTTCAGACGAAATTTAACTTTCATCCATACGCATTTTTTATATAGATTTTCATTCGTAAGTTACACAGCGAGCTGACGTCATGTTTATGTTTTTAATATTATTTTGTTAAAAATCGTGAATATCTCGACATCTAATTGGTCAATTTAAAAAAAATCGATGACTGTCTGATTCGGTATTCATTTTAGTGTGTTTTTATCATTAATGTAGCATATTATTTCGTTGAAAACCATCAAGGATATCTTGACTTCTAATCGGCCAATTTCTATAAATCGTTATAATATAGGCGTACTCTTCCGCAAATTTGGAGTCTTTGTTCAATTTTTTTGTCACTAAATTCAGAAAGATTAGGAAGTTTCAATTCCATCTGTTTTTTATTACATTTTTGGGTCCAGTATAGTATGAAACCTGGACATTTGATGAAAAAACATATAGTAATTTTTTTTTTTTTTGAGTGACAAAATTCAGTACTTCGAACCAACCTACGATATAGGGTCGAAGTACCCAACAAACGAAAAATTATTGAAAATTATTCGCGAGCTAAGAAAAAAGGATTAAGAACAATGAGGAATCATTAACAAGTATTCACGTTCAAAAATAAATGAATGCTTCTTAATAATTCCTCATTGTTCTCAATCTTATTTTCTAACATGCAATAATTTGTCAATTATCAAATAACAAATTTTATTCGTAATGTTTGAATTATTCTCTGATTGCATTGTTTTTCAAAACATATGTTTGAAGAGTTTAATAATTACCTTAAAATACTACTATTCATATATATATTATTCCATAAAAAATATGAATATTAATTTTTACTCTTCATGAGGAGAAGATAGAAACTTAAGAAAGTTTTAGAATAAGACAAACCTCATCGAATTATTTTGCATTATTTCAACCCTAATATTACTTATATACTAACAATATTTGAGCAAAATAAGATTTAAAAGCAAATTGCTGAGGTGCCCTTGAATATAAAACCCCAAGCCTGTGTACAAGATCTGTTATCACAGAAATAAGGATCATTCGCTTATTTATTCATTCAGTAGCAACGTTATAATGTCATTTCTTCTGTTCTGAATTTTAGGGCCTGCTTCCGAACCAAGTATTTGGCGATCGCGGCATTTATACTGACTTTTATGATTCTCGCCATAATTCTAGTAACAAAATTGTACAATACTAACAATGAGGCACTGGAAGAAACGCTTGTACCTCCAGATCCAGAAACAACGAGGCCTCCATCATGGAGCAAGTTGAAAGTGTTCAAAACCGCTGCCGTATGCGCAGACAGTGAGAAATGCGCGCTTATTGGCAAGTAAGTATAACATTTAATTGAAATCTAATTATAAAACTATGTCAATTATGATTTACTAATACATCGAGTCGAGTCAACAAAAAAGGTTCATTTATTTAAACTCAACGTATACGGAGAAAAATGGATGTTACCATATAGATTATAGGAATTTATATATTAACATTTAATATCATTATAATTTTTCGTAAAAAAATTTTACTCGAATTAATATTTATCTCAGATATTAGTTATAAAATGAAACATCTATACTGATTAAAAATAAAAAATATAATTTGAAGACATTTAATTGAAATGATTTCAGATCTATTCTCGAAAAAAATGGATCAGCAGTCGATGCTGCACTTGCTGCTTTAATATGCACCGGATTAATACACATGCAAAGCATGGGTTTTGGCGGGGGATTTATGATGACAATTTACGAAAAATCAGCCAGAAGTGCAATAGTACTGAACGCAAGAGATTCTGCACCGAGTGCTGCATCACGTGACATGTTTCGAGGACTGGGCCAATATGCTTCCAGAGTCGGTATGTTTGCTGAATAATATACTGATTTTAAAAGACCTTTGTCATTTCGACAATATGTCTGGGCAGATAGCATAAAACTGTCGGCCAAATGCATATATTGTGTATACATATATATATACGAGTCGACTTTATTACTGGCTTGAGATGAAAAAGGCCTATATTTAGCAATTTTCCTCAACCAAGTCAGTTATAACTCTTGTGTGATTATTTGAAATAATTTATTTGGAAAATACATGACATATGACAAATATGTTTGATAAAGTAAAAATAAATATTCTATTTATAGGAGGATTATCGATAAACGTGCCTGGCGAGCTGGGAGGCTACTGGAAAGCCCATCAACGATTTGGAAAATTACCTTGGGCTGATCTCTTCCAACCAACCATCGAATTATGCGAAGGTGGATTCAATCTCAACAGAGCAACTTTCCTAGATCTTCATTTTAACGCCACAAACATACGAACTGATCCTTATTTGAGGTGATTATTTATTAACCCCTAGAAAATAACTTTTCGCTTGCTATTTTGATCCTAGGGCGGAAAGTGGCACTTATTACTTTGGAATATTAAACTAGGAATGGACTAAAAGCCGCTTCATTGGAAACATTGTCTGTATTAAGCGACTTTATTTAATTGACTTTTTTTACTAGGTCGAGACAAATTTTTATTTATTTATTTATTTATTTATTTATTTATTTATTTATTTATTTATTTATTTATTTATTTATTTATTTATTTATTTATTTATTTATTTATTTATATTTATTTATTTATTTATTTATTTATTTATTTATTTATTTATAAACGGGCCATTCTTGAAACATACAACTTTATTAAGAGTGAATGGTAAGAACCAAATTCCTAAATGTGATGAAAAATCACGAAATAATAGAACGAACGATAGAGGGATTTATTTTCATCTAATTACTACCCTCACCCTCATGACCATAATTTGGAACGTAAAATTTATGCTCGTGATAGAAAAGTATATATAATTATTTTGAATGCATGATTTAAATTACAAATGTTTACAGAGGCCTATTTGTCGACGAAAGTACCGGAGAATTTCGTCCACCAGGCTCAATTATTCGTCCAAAAGCGTTTTGCAAAACCCTACGTATAATCGCGCAAAAGGGAGCGGAGGAATTTTACAATGGATCAATAGGTTCTACGTTAGTTGAGGACATTCAAAAACGCGGAAGCATAATTACAAAAAAAGACTTAAGCAATTACAGGTACGTGTTGGTTTCAAATAAAAATACTTAAAATATTATCTAATTAACGTATAACATTTCAAAAGATTAAAGAATTAAATGCATTTAACATTGTTTATAAAATAAAAGAAGACGGCGTAATGTAAGGCGCCGCAGTAGTTCTCATTCTTGCACCTAGTGTGTCAATTCCAGCTCGCGATGTTGTCTTCGACGTCGTTCGCCATATTGATTAATTTATATATAAGTAATAAAAAAAAATATCCCGAAATCCAATGGAAATAATTCCTAACTTTTCACTAAACATAAACTGAAGCCATGTACCCTCACGTACCATTAGATTTTTCGCTTCAGGGCAAAATGGGAAGACCCTTTCCAGACTGAAATTTTTGATGGGACAAAAATGTATTCAGTCGAATCTCCTGGAGGTGGCCCTTTACTGGCACTCGCTCTACATGTCTTCGGAGCTTTTTCCTTTGGCCCAAAGGACGTGGCTGACATAAACTCGACAATTAAGACATATCACAGGATGGCGGAAACGTTCAAATATGTGTATGCTCTTAGAACGGAAATGGGCGATCCTGAATTTGTCAACATTACTGATGTACGTAGATATTTAAAAAAAACTTTGCTTTCCAATATTTTGGTAGAATAGGATTTGATTTTTCGAATTTGATTGAATTGACGAGAATAAAAGGAAGAGAAATGGATCTGATCCTATAGAAAAAACAACAGACCCAAAGGAGTGATATAAAGTAATTTTATTTTTCAGGTATTGACTAAGTTGGCATCGAAGGAGTTCGTTCGGTCAATATCAACTGCGATAAATGAGAATTTAAATACGACATTTCAAGATCCCACTCATTATGGAATGGCGATGTGGGAAAATTCTGAAGATCATGGTACAGCACATATATCAGTATTGGCGGGAAACGGCGATGCTGTATCAGTTACAAGTACAATTAATTCATAGTACGTACATTTTTATAAAGTAGACAGTGAATAATTGCCTGCTTCGTCACAGACTTCCTGTTTTGAAAATTCATCCTATCAATGCCTTGAGATTACAAATGCATCATAAATTATTATATCAAGTGCGACTGACATTTTTAAAAGCTTAAATCATAAAACGTACAGGCATTTATAGAATAACCATTTCTAAAGAGTATAGGACGGATTTTTGTTTGTTTACCAACGAAATTGATTCAGTGACACGAAGACTCTTACGTAAAGACACTTGGTGTCCTTCTGTTTTACTCTTTCATCTTCTTCATAACGTAAATTCCTGACTTAAAAAATGGGAATTAAAAAGAGTACAAATGATTATAATGCTACAGTACACTTTATAGTAAAAATGGCGTCGAAGCCGATAATCCAAAAATGGACTTGTCTAATGGAGGACAGTTAATCGAAGGAGTGTCAAGTGTATGAAATGAAAAATAAAACGACGCCATTTTAAATGCTATATCCCGCATACTGTTGGGAAAAATGTCGTTACACGTGCGGCCATCTCGGAAATCGCATTTCCCGCACTTGTAATGAAATGTACTATACCACTATTGATGAAAAATCGATTTAAAAAATGGCGGATGTTTAAAATAAAGTTTGCGTAATTTACCATGTCTTTAACTATTTTTTTTTCTCTGCAAAAATTGTCTTGTAAAGGTACAATAAGAAGTTGAATATAATACAACAAAAATTTTTTCAAAATCCTAAAGCGTATACAAGAGACGGGGAAAATTATTTTCAAATTATGGCGTACCAGTATACGGCACAATTATAACCTTATAGAACGTACATCGGTTGACGAAAATGAAAGTAATTGACTAATTAACCCATTAAGGACCAAGAGGACGCAAAATGTACAATTTTGCGGCTCTCAATTTATATGAAAAAAAAGTTAAAACATTTTTCAAAAACGATTTCCGACGTAAAAATGATCCCTCTTTCCGATTCCGAAGCCCAAATTTGGTTATTGTTCACTCAATAAAAGTTACGGCACATTTTATGAAAGAAAACGCGATTTTTTTAGAAAGAAACCATTTTTAAT
>JAPYZR010011875.1:0-12737 GCA_030522945.1 Trichopria nigra
CACTCCAAAAAATTATTTCCGGTGCCAACGTGTTCAGAAAAAATTCAGCTTTCTCGTGATATACCTCACTTCCGGTCGATCGTTTACACCCTGTATATACGAACATCGATTTATTGACATTTGTATTCTCTATTGCGACTTGAATGTCATTTCAAGGATTGTACGGCGGTGAATGCGATCAAAAAAATTGGTCACTTGTACTATACGTTTTGCTACTTTTAACTGGGATTCTCCATTTATGGGGCGTACGAAAATTTAATACTTTTCCTATGTGGTAAAAAACGGTGTCCAAATTTACGCTCAAGTCATGTTTTATTATACATATAATAGGCCTTATTAAGCGCGACTTAAACGTTACGCAATAAGTGTGTCATTTATTAACTCTGAACTTGGACATTTTTACCCAGGGTTTGCAAGGCATACCTTTCCGGACAATAAGGGGTTATTATATATTATACTTAAATCGTTATTATGATTTACTGTTATGAGCAAAGATTCTTAGGACAGCCGCGAACTTTGTCGAAACGTTTTATCCTTGGAATTTTTATTTTTTTGCTTGTTTGTAAAATATATACAAAGTAAATATCATGTTCCATAAATTTCGAAAATGTAGAAAAACTTATTTAATACTTAATGTGTGTATCTTATAACTTACAATAAAAAAAGTCTATAGACAAAAATAATTTATTTCGGATAATTCTCGTTTAACTTTCAAGCCCGAATTTGAAAAAAAAAACAACGATTTATTTAAATCGTTGCCAGAATAAAACTAAATTAAAGAAAATTGGGCCAAAATCTATGGACAATTTTAAGATTAACAATTTTTCACTTCTACCAGGGATAGATATTAAAAGAATATATATTTGTTTAACTTTGAACTTTTCGACAAAGCACACGATTTCTGAATCCGTATATACGTGAGAATTAAAAATGAATCTGTAATGACAAAAGCGCTCAGGAACAAATGACTAGTAGATACGTATTATTTACACGCATTTAAATCAGTTTTCTCCGACCTGCAGTACACGAGATATATGATCCTAATATGTATATGAATAGCTTCGCACGATGGACGATCGAGGTAACAATTTCGGATACCATGTTTAAATCGTATCCGGAAATCGGTGCTTTATACTGACGTAGGAACTTTTCTTTTTCTTTCTTTTTTTTTTTTTAACAAAACATTGTTTCTTTTTTATTCTCCAGACACGATGGCAAATAGCTGTCAAATCGTCGGGATTTAAAAGCTCCTATGTCGTCAATATCGTCAAATTTTTGACAATATATTGCTCTGCGAAAATGCTGCCGTATAATTTATAAAAATGTTGATGAACCGAATTTCGGTCGTTTCTCATACTTAATTATTGTTCAGTTTTATTTCGTAGTTTAATTCCTCAATAATTTTCTACGCATTTGAATTTCTTATTGCGGTTAGATAAAGTACGGATACGTTAGATTTATTTTGGTAGCAAGGCAAATCTTAATTTTATCTACAAAATTTTAGATAGAAATCAAAATTCATATAAAAACTGGTTTGTTGTAAAAAAATAACAACCGCACTGTTCCGCGGAAAAGTAGTCTTTAAGAGCTCTTTAAGGTGACTTTTAAAAAAGTATAAGAGGACTTGAAGAGCACTTTATGACCACATTGCGTCCTCTTTTTTACCATTGCTGTCTGAAGAGCGCATAACAAACTTATTACATTTGTCAAAAAAATGTACAGATTTACTATATTACAGAAATCTGCAATTGATTCTTTTGTTAATAACTATTCGATTTCTACACTAGCGCCATCTACGACTTCATCACATACCACGAGAACACCCTTAAAAAAAAACGTCAAAATTGTATCAAAGTCAACGAAATAAAATCTGAACAATTTTAGCGGCATTTTGGACAAATTTTACTTTCGACTCGGATTTGGACAAAATGACAAAACAATATAAGGCAACATTTTCACGACCGATTTCCGGCATAAAGTGTGACGCCGACGTAGCGTGGATTTCTTTATCTATTTTATAATCAAATGTACAAAATACTTAACAAATACGCGATTATTTAATCAGCGGCAGTCCGTTTAATAACTCGCATGGGACCACGAGTTCGCACGTCGGGAGCCGATTCTCCATTATAGGGCTGCTTTTCATGGAAGTCATTGCGGTCTTCGTTAGCGCCGATATATAGCGCTTCCGTAATGTTCAGTCTACTGCGTTGGATTACAAATCGTTGTGTTTATCAGCGAAATTTCGGGTTTCGCTGAATCTGAAGTGGACCTACGTCGGCAGGATGTCCAGCTTTAAGCCCGTTTCCGGTTTGCAGAATCCGCAATATCCACCGCACTTTCCAACAACTCGTTGGTCGTTCTGTGCGAAATTGCACATTACATTACAATTATAATTATCCATGATATATATATTCTTGTATACATCAATATCTTACAAAAACGTAAAAATGAAAAAAAAAAAGAATTTTATTTTCCTTGTTTTTTTGCTTTTATTGCTATTCTCCGGCTAAAAACTTGTTTGTCGCAAATACTTACGATTTTGTTAATGTTGGCAAATGACTTTCGACCTTCTTCCCTCCATTGAACGTCCGAAGAAAGTCTGAAGCGTGTGCCGCTTAAATTAATACTGAAACGACCTTGTGGGCAGTTCATTTGGCTGTAACAATCACCAGCTTTTCCGTATTCGATCGCGTTTGCCCCTGACGTTGTCGCAAAATTGAAGTCGTCGACTGAAAAGAAAAAGAAATATCAACGCGTCGTTAAATACAATAACATAGGACGTTATTGTCTCATTAAAAAAAAAAAAAAAAAAATAGTAAATTCATCAATACTCAAAAATATTGTTGTACTATATATTACCCCTGGATTAAAATCATCCAATCGATTAGAATTTTGTTTTAAAATTTTCTTTATAGTATAAAGTGATTGTCGGCTTACCGATGATATGAAGAGTTTGAACTTTAATTCTGACTTTTTTGAACATTGTCCGACCCGCGATTGTCCCCAATTCACCGATGCAGTTGCAGTTCTCGTATCTTCGTCCATTATAAGGACAAGATCGTGGGTTTCGTAACCTTAAAAGAGTAATGTTTAGAATTATACACGTATGAAATGCGACGATTGAGTGCTTAAATTTAATCAACTTTCTAATCAAAAATGCAAATTATGTGCTTCAATATAAACTACATTGGACAATATCCTATAGTATTATATATTAAAAAATCACTATATATAGATATTTGTAACTTATAGCGATTTATCTCTTCCCAGTAAACCAAAAAGTATTCAAGTACCAGAAATAGGATTAAGAATGATAGAGAAGTATTCGTTTCAGTCCAAAACTTCTTGGTTTACTGGGGTTAGCAATAAAAAGGATTGCAATTTATAAGGTCGAAAAAAATTGACGTCTCAGTCGGAAACAAGGGTTTATCGTGCCATATATATTCATAATTCAAAATGGCGGATATAAAACTTCCGTTGAAAGTACCAATTTCATATGACAATGATTGTTTAAAACACAAATAATCAACCGAGCAGAAATATTTTTCATGACTCTTCAACAAAGTCTCATATTCGGCCATTTGATTCAATCATTTTAAAAATTTAAAATGGCGAAACAACTAAACCATTATTTGTAATGCAATGCGGACGAGGATATAACAAATTTTAATAATGCCGATTACGACGAAAATATGATATTTTTCAGGATTATGCGTACACTTGTCGAAAACGATGAAATGCGACCGGAAACAAAAACAATTGAAGAACAGATGACGGTAAAAGTATTACCGTTTATCGTAGACTTCTGCGTAGTTGTCCCGTTCACCGGTTGGCAGAGTCAGATATTCCCTAGGACTGTAAGTATTCATGCCATCGCAGTAAATTTCAACGTAAGTACCACCGACGAACAGCATATATTCTCCGTCAGATGTTGTGTTCAGTCGAATCTTGGTCTCCCAGCAAGTCGACGGTGCCGCACACGGAATCTGATTGCACCTTTGTTTTCGCCTAGGTTTCTTCTTTCCCGTGCAGTAGCGCCTCCTTATCTTAGCTCCGTTTCGATCCAGGCAATGCAGTTTCCGCACCTGCCTACCCTGTCTTCCGCACGGGTGGCTGCACTGAAATCGAAGGGCGAACATTTCATCTTTCCTCAAGTTTTGGCATTATTCTAACATCTTATCGTTGAAAGATATATACAGTACTCTCCTCCTTATTTTAATACCCCCCCCCCCCCTCAATTTTAATTTTTTCTTTTTTATGAGTATGAGTGCATGAGTATGAGTGTATGAGTATTCTTCAAACTCTATATACTCACTTTTCCCCAAGGTCCAGATGCCCAATAAACGGCGCATTCGCGCAACTTGCACTTTTGGCTGGTGGGTGGCTTCTTGTCACGACAGCCACTTGTTGGATTTGGATCGACCCAACCATCTAGGCTAACGGTGTGACAAGTCACTGATCGGTACTGCCAACCGTCGCCGCAATTCGACGAACACTGAAAAATGTTTTGTACGTAAGCAATTATACAATTTTATGTTTTGTTTACTTGTGTTTCTCTAATACTGAATTGAAATTCGTTGAAATACTGAAAAAAAAAATTTTAAACTCACTTCGTTCCACCTTCCGAGTTTCCACTTGAAAGTTGCCTTATCTAGAGAATCATGACGGTCGTGCCTCCTGGATTCGCAGGGTTGATTCTTGCACGTCCTCACATTACGCGGTCGAGGTCTTGTCCTGGCGCATTCTTCATCGTTGACTACGTCACCGCGTGAATTCCGACATTTGTATAGACGTGCTTGATAACCGTCTCCGCAAGTGACGCTGCACTGAAGAATTAATAACGATTAAATCGAATTGAAGAAAAAATGACGCAAGATCTTAAGCACTCATTAAGTGCGGTGTCATTCTTTCACGAAAAAAATGGAAATAGTTTTTAGATCGACAAAAACTAATATATACGGATAAAACTTAACGAAACAGAAAACGAACATTTCTGAAAGTTGACTTGAACTGAGAGAAAACGATTGGGGGATGATATGATGATGCAATTTGACAAAGCCAATGAAAACAATAAAGTCGCATAAAAATTATTTTAAAAAATGATAGAATATATGAAAGCAGTTTACATTTAAATGAAAATTTGTTAGTCTTAAACGAACGAATTTTTTGGCAGTTTTCGGTTGTCATATCTGATAGGTTACAAAGGTTGAAAAAAATCTGAACATATCATTTCTAAAGTAAAATTTACCATACTTTTCTTTTCTGTTCTTAAAATAAAAAAAAAAAACACGATACAAAGAATATACGTTCGATTATTTAACAAAAAATCGAATTTTTTTAGCTAAAATTTTTCTTTGTTTGACACTTTTGCTTCAAAATTGGATGAGATTGTGAAATCAATAAGACAAAATTTCGCATAATAATAATAATTGAATTTCAAATTGCGGCACCCATTACGGGCGGATATCAATCGCGATTTGATTTAACAAATTTATTCTGAAAATGTGTTTATTACAGCTTTTTTGGGGCACTGATCACGAATCTGTCATTAAACAAGTAATTAAATAATTAAATAAATAAGAATTGTTTAAACTTGTTAATTAAAATCGAATCTTTAAATTTTTATAAAAATTGAAACATTTTGGAGGTATTCGTTCGCCATATTGGATCCGCCATTTTGAATTGCGAAAATTTGACTTCAAATTCGTGATCAGCGATCCCAAAAACTCTGGTATACAAATTTTTATAAATATTGTCAAAGTATTTTGAATTTTTTCATCCGCCATTTTAAATTCTAGGAGAAATGTGCTAATTTATATCGTTATACGTAGAAAACCCATGATACAAATATAAAGGTATAGCAATGCGCAATTTCGATCGACCAATAAAAAATGCCTGATTTTGTTCGACCAAAATAGCATTTTCTACTGATTTCTGATTCCCCTTTATCCTCTCCATGTGCCCCAACCCTGGATACGCACCGCAATTGCTACTGCGGACAAGGATAAAATAGACTTCAACAAAGCTTGGAATTGCAGAAGCGTTTGGGCACATGGAGGGGATGAAGAGGAATCAGAAATCAGTAGAAAATGCCATTTCGGTCAAACAAAATCAGGCATTTTCTATTGGACGATATTTCGGTCAAACAAAATCAGGCATTTTCTATTGGACGATTCCACGCAACCACGACATTGCTATACCTTTATATTGGATGTTGCCATATTGAAGTTTAAAACTCTAAAATACGATAAATTTTACGTTGGAATAAACGAAAAATCGATTATCGAATGAATAAATAAAAAATGGTACTTTACCCGCTGCCATCCTCCTGCATACCATTTTGGGCACGCCTGAGCATTGCAACGTTGACTCGATGCCGGGCGTACGGTTTGGTTGCAATAGTCGTTGGGCACCTCCATTTTCGTGGGGGTGTACACGCACTTTGAAATTTGTTCCCTATATCCAATGCCGCACGGTTTTGAACACTACATGTGCGCCCGAAAAATTGTGCAAAACAAAAATTACAATTATTGTATGTAAAAAATTATGTTTCAAAATGTGAGAAACAATAATTATTTGTATATGAAAAATAAAACATAATTTGAATATTAACTTTGAAATATCAAAAAAAAAAGTTAGAGCGTGATTATTGTAAATAATATTGTTAAACATTTAATACCATATATGTATAATGGTGTGAACTCACGTTTCTGTAACCTACAATGCTCCACTTGTACATGGATCTGAAAGAGACGCCGTTACTTTCGACATCGTTTTCGTGCTGATTTCGATAAACGAGTGGGCATGATTCCATGGTGCAATTCATTGAATTGTTCGGTTTCGTAGAATTGTCGCAACCGAAGCTCAATAAATTATTTGCGTCTTTGCAGGCTACCATACGTCTACTGATTCCACTGCCACATGTGACCGAGCACTAAAATTTTACGATTAAGTTTTACGCTCGGCTACATTCGTGATCCCCCTAAAGGAATTTTCTATTCGTTTCTTTTTTCTGATGTCATCGTTAAGATAGTCAATATTCGAAATTATCTTCGGAATTTTACGTTATCGTGGACGAAATTAATGTATAATTTATTCGCAACAAATAAAGAGTGACAAAAAATGCTAGTAAAATACATTTTTTACTTTCCCAATCCAAAATTATTTATAACATTGAAATCCAAAAATGATGAAGAAACTTATTTTTTTAATTTTTATTGTAAACATTTTACTTTGGCCTTTATATATTTTGCATCCCTTGAAATGAATCGCAACGAAAACTCACCGACGTCCAGTCGCCCATTTTCCATTCCGGACATGCACCGTTATTGCACTCTTTCGTAATTGGACTACGATGACCGCTGCAAAGGTTCCGACTGACGATTCGACCTTGCATTTGACAATGGGGATTCTTCTTCATCATTCCGACACCACAAGAGGCCGAACACTATATGAACAAAGAACACCTGTATGTATATTATGCTATTTTTTAGTATTAAACGACCAGTCGATAAAATGACAATGTTTTCACTTTATAGAGACGTCAGTAGCAATGACGCTCCAGAGGGGTTCTCTTATTGCTTACCGGTGACCAGTCACTGTAATCCCATCTAGGACACGATATACTTCCGCAAGACTGTTTGACGATTTTGTCTTCTTGCGAGCACTTCTCATCCGGTTGAGGCCGTTCGTTGGCGTCGACACAAATCGCTCGTCTATGTTGAACACCCCCAAAACCGCAGGTAATTGAACACGGATTCCACGGCCCGTATTTCCAGTGCAGTGCTTCGCATGGCCCGGTGCACGGTTTGTATTGACTCGGACTTTCCAACTTTCCGCAATGATAAGAAGCCACCTGAGTTATTTTGGTCGAATCGGCAATTTCGTATTTTACGCAATTGTGATCGATCGTTTTGTTCCCTGGACCGCAGTGACTTGAACATTCCGATTCCGACACGGGTAGCCATCTAAAAACGGAATTGAATTGTTATCGCTTATTATATTCTTTCCATAGTCCTACTTCGAAACCCATTTGAATCTGACAATGAATTAGTGTACGTATATGTACAAACCAAACCAAAAATACGCATAAAATATTTTTGGATTCTTTACAAAACCTGGAAAGTTGTATTCAATCCCGGAGTGGCATTTGTATACATTAATATAAAAAAATCATAATTACGTACTTCAGTCTGCAGAAAGTGTTGCACAGGACGCTCTCTTCTCTAGGTCTTTGCAAATTCCTACAAAAGTCATCGGCCAAAATATCTTCGTTATCGATCCTCCTGCATATGGGCCTTTGATATTGCTTACCCATGCACATACTATCGCACACTGATGCATTGGTAAGAACCCATTCCGTGCGGATTTTTTGGAAAATTTTCTTGGGAACGGTGTATTCGTAGGTAATTTGCGGAGGTGTCTGCACTTCCCATGAAAAAACCTATAAGAGAAAGGTGATATAATAATTCCTACATCTTTTATACGTAAATTAGTACAGAAATTCACAAAGAATCCATCGCGCGTTAGTGGAATTGAATACTTGACGTACTTCCAGTATTAAATCGACTTGAATTTCTCTTGTGCTATTAAGACGTTCTACCGATTGTAGCGGGCCGCTGTATTCGATTTGGTAACCACGGTTACTGATAATTTGGCTCTGCTCTACTCTGTGTCCGCCATTCAGTATGTATCGACCGCTTTCTGCCAATCGAAGAGCTGCCAACAGATTTGTATTTTATACAAACATAGAAATAATATATTCTGAAAAATGTCTTCTTTTTTTTTTAACCCGATCCTTATTTGCATATTATCAACTACCAAAACTTTGTATTGTCAACCTGAATAGTTGACAACACTGCCTGAATTGGAATAACAATGGAACATATAAGACTTTAACAGAGATCGCGGTATACTTCTCACCCAAATAATGTCTATCGTCCAATAATCCATCCCAGCTGATTTGTCGGATGTCGATGGATCTACTTTGCGCTGGAATCTTCGTGACTCTAGTATATTCGGTGAACGAATTGCTAGAATTGTAGAAACCTGTGATTCGTTCGCAAGTCGAATTGTCACCGTTGCACTCCCCGCACGCATCCAGCGTTGCGGTAGAATCTAATCTACGATCGCAACCTGCGGGTCTGCACAAACCATTGACGCATATGTCGAATGAATGCGCTTCGCAAGGGGTTCCGTCTATCACTTTCGATTGTAGAAGGTGTGATCTGGATGTTGTTTCGGAATTGTGGTAACAGTAGAGCTTGCACCTGTTCTGGGGTTGAACTGAAATTTCGAAAAATGCGAAAGTTACCACGACAACCTTCGCAAAATGTCATTTTGCAACCTATGTACGGAAAATATGCTATTCCCTAAGAAATGGACTTCCAGAACTTACCTCTTCTTGTGGACTTGATCCATACGTGAGTTTCGTTATTATGCATGGCGCATTGTTGGCTCCTGAAGAAAAAGAGTTCATTCTTATTTTCTGACAAATGATTAAGGCAATCGTCCATCTCATACACTGATATGCGATTATCGTGATTTGTCATTATTGTATAAAACATTTCTCTCTCTCGACTATTGAACAATGCTTAATCGAGAAATTTGAATCTGATCTTTCGCAGACCGTTACGAAACTGTTGGTTAAGAAGAGACTCTTACCGGAAATCCGGTGTACCCGGAGGGCATTCGTCGCTTCCGCAAGCCCGATACCGTACTCGCTCGCCTACGCAGTAGTCGCCTCCGTTTTCGGGTGCGGGATTGTTGCATTCACGTCGTTGCTTCTGAACGCCGCCTCCGCATGTTCTGGAGCAGGGTCCAAAAGCTGACCATCCACCCCATTGGCCGTTTACGGGTAGAAAGTTCGCCTTGAAGACGCACCTCCCTTTGTGACACCACTTCCCGTCTTTGCATGGGGTACCATCGGCCCAGGGCATGTACTGGGTAGCGCAATGCGAATTCCCATTATGATCCACCGCGGAACACCAGAGCGTCCTGCATACTGCCTGACCGGTAACTTACACGATTGTCAACGATATTACGATAAAGTGGCATCTGCGAATACGAGCGCGATTCGAACATTTTCAGACATCAATTTTTTTTTTTTTTTTCAATTACCGTCAAACTTTGCAGTTCAATTGTGTACTTTACCTTCGAATTTTGAGAAACTAACGTGGAACTTTACGGAAACGTGATATCAAGAGTTCGACTGAGTTCTAATCCGTTATCGGCTGTCTTAGTCCGTATTCGTTTGTCTTCGTCCAAATTCGTTTGACTTCGTTCTATATGTTGTTGTCTTTAGATGATGCTGAAGTTAGTGAAAGATTCGAAAAAGCAGTGGTTCTCAACTTTCTAGAAACGTTCTTTAGCGTAAATCTCTATAAAAGTTGACGACAACCACTGCTTTTTCGACTCTTTCGCTACTAATCTTTCGAGCTGATATTTTGTGGATAATTGTTTTTTTAGTCAAAAAGTTTCGATACGTCTAGTCTTCGAGTTCAAACACATTAAGGAAATAAATTTCATTGCCCTTCGGGTTTAATCAAGTTTTACACACTGCGTATTAAAATTAATGTCTGAGAAGTCATCGGTAATCGCACTTTTATGGCGCGTGTGCCATTGGCAGATCAAAATGGCGTTCTCCATAAGTACAGTACTCTTATTTTGCTCCGTCTTATTTCGTAAAATAAATCGGGGAATACTACTGTACAGGAAAAACAAAGACATAGCTGGGAGTAACAAAACAATTACTTACAATCCTCCGGCTTGTGCGGGCACATTACGGACTCCTTGCCGTACACCAATTGGCACTGCTTGTTTCCCGAATAGTCTTGGCCGGGAAGACGTAAGGGAGGAGGTTTCATTTCAGTTGGACTCTTTTGGGGCTTGTCCAAAAGACACTGACCTCTACCAGAACTGCAAGAGTAATGTTCAGTTTATACAGACTATAAGAAAAATAATCTATGATTACGATCATTAAATAATAAAACCTGTGTGGTCTTAAAACTATAACATTTACATGGAAATTAACCATTTAACCGCAAATTTCACTGAAAATTTACTCTCGACTTCAGCGTTTATATCTCACGTGATATAAACTATTGCACTTTGCGTTCCCAAAACTATCGACTGCATATTACATCGGTCGTTGTTAGTTTTGGAACGCATATTCCGTTTACATAGTACACGATGCGTTCCGAAACGCGTTTTCGAGAGTTAATGCCTCAGCGCTGTATAGATAGAGCGCCGTAATTATACGGTACCACTCTTACGTGATACGTAGACGTAGCAATACGCAGATGAGCAACGTAGCCGACGTAGACATAACGGCGCGATGTATATATATACTGCCAACTCTTGTTAAACCCTGTCTATATAATACCATAGTAGAATGTAAACGTAAACGTATAATGCAAGGAATTTTAACCAATGGGGACACGCTTTGATTAATCTTTAAATCTCCTGTCATTGGTTGAATGTCCTATGTTTATATTGTATTTCTACATCTATGTATACATATGCCGGTTTTACAGTATCATCATTATGACTATACGTCATTTATCTGCGATTTTGCTACGGCTATTACGTTAGTACGCTGCGATCTATCTGCTTTTATTAATTCCGACACTTTCAGGTTTGGAGCGCATTCTTCGTGTTCCTAAAATCCGCGAATCGAACGCGAAACTCGAGTCCGAATTTCGGCACTTGCGATTTTTCATGTTCTATAATACCTTATTGTCTGATGCGTTCCGAAACTCTCATACTATATTAAGGTTTAAATATATGAACTATATATATATGCTTCAATACAGCCGTATATTACGCGTTGATCAAGTTTTGCGGAAGCGCAACAGCCGCATATATACTTACTCAAGGAAATCAGTGACGTAGTGTCTGGAACAGTTGGACCATTCCCAGGGCTCGGTATTGTTGCCGAGCATGCGGGTCATGATGTTGGATACGTTGTAACCGTTCCGATACATCGCGCACATGATTTCGTCGTCGTGCGGCATATTTAACCTGAAAAGAAGTGCATCGTCAGACCGTAACCGCAACACGCGCCGCGTTCCCCGAATTCGAATGTTTCGCTGCTTCCGGAAATTCGAATTTCGCCCATCGCTTCTAAATATAGATCCCGCGCCCCGCGACGACTATATACCGTTGGGAAAGGTCGTATTTCAGTTTTCGCATGGCTTTTTTCGTTCCTGACTTTACGATCTGTCGAAGAAGACGTCCTGTGTGTATACCTCGTCCCCTACTTTTTTTTCGTCGTCCCGTTTACGGATCGTTTTAACGCTATACGTTGGGCGCGATGGCACGAAAATATAATTTCAATGACGGAGCCTAAAGTTTGATTTATCGTCATATACTATGTAGTAACGTGAAAGTGTTCCGAATTTTGCATTAGGAGATTTTGAAACGCAAGAGATGAAAGCAATCAAAATTGCCCTGTCTTTTTCAAACGAAGTATACTATATACATGCATATATATGTTTCTCAAATTCCGACTAGTGACTTTTTGTAACTATATTTCATATAGGGACTTTCTATTTTGCCTTATTATAATTAATTATAATTGGCTATTCTAACTAATTTCCCTATACATGGAGAAATACTCAAAAAACATTGTCGGTATCGTAAACCACCTAAAACCTAACCTATAATCTATACGATCCCTCGAGTACCGGAAGGACAACAATAAATCACGTGATCGAAAGCAAAAAGTTGCGTTT
>JAPYZR010011877.1:0-10159 GCA_030522945.1 Trichopria nigra
CGAATAGATTTCCACCAAAAAATTCCCAAAATCGAAGAATCGGAAAAAATTTTGTTGGTGAATTCAATACTTCGCCCGCCTTGCGTCAGGCGAAGTAATAAATATAGAAAATATAATTTGTATTCTTACAAACCTGTATGCTTGTAGTCGATCAGCTCCTGTATTCATTCGTTTCTGATTGCATTGTAAGCAAATGGCATAAGTATTTTTATTTTCGCGCATCATTCTAAATCCGTGAAACTTATTTTTATCAGCCATATTGTAAAAAATCCCTTATTTGTAAATAAAACAATTAAAACATTACTCAAAGTAAGGTGAGGAGCGTTCAGGGTGTCAATTCTCGAAATCGCGGTGATATAAATTATCGCATGCGATATGTATAGATGTACCTAGATATACAAACGTACGTAATTTCTAGTGATTTTCATAAATATCGCATGCGATACTAGGGAAATAGGGTCATAGAAATAATTGTATTGAGAATAACTTTTGAACTGTATTTGTTCTAATCATGTAGAACCCAAGAAGAACGTATAATAAACGTTTAATTCGTGTCTAAACGTATGATCTGAACCTGGAATATACAACGTTTATAACTTGTGTATAATTTGCGTTTCGATGACCATCTACATAATGTCTGGATATACCGTTTTTTAACCGTAAGACAAAAGTTTATAATATACGTATTAAATTCGTAAATAAAACAATAATGCGTATAATGCATCGTACAAGCCTCACTAATTTAGTTCTCTCCATCTGCCTTCTTTATTTTCATAAATTGTCTAACGGAAAACACAAATACAGAATGTCGAAAGAATCAAAGACGTTGAGTGAACGTCAACAATATGTAAACTGCATGTTGCTTGCATAATAGCGCAATATTGTGTTTGATCGTACCTGAGAGTTCCCTTATGTACTAAACATAAACCCATTTCTATAACGAGAGCGATGATAGAAGACGCGCGACCGCCGCCACCGTTCACGGCGCCTAGCTGCCGAAAAGTTCACTACGGTTAGCAGTAAGTAGCTAAACTAGAGAAACGCCGGATGAAGATGCGAGTCTTATGTAGTCTCATTTGAGCATTACTCAAGTGCCCGCGCACATTATACTTGCTACTGCTTGGGTATGTATTAGTCACCGCTGCATCGCGACGAGTCGTAAAGCTAAGAGCACTACTCGATCCAGGATCGACGCATACCTTTACCACAAGTCGGCTATAGATAGTCAGGTAGTGCCAATTTCGGTTAGCTCAACGATTAGTACCAAAGTCGCGATATCGACGGAGGCGCTCGTGCTCGACCAATTAACGCCATATGTTCCAAAGTTCCGATATCCGATGTCGCACAGGCCTTATCTAAACCGTCTTGATCTTGCGGACGGGGATCCGACAGGCGACGCGAGAATTCATGCCATAATTGGAGCCGATTTGGACATGTATGCGCTTCGCGATGGAATTATATGCGGTCAACGCGATGAGCCGGTGTAGTTGAAAACCATCTTCGGGTGGGTTCTTTCCGGTGTACGAGTAATACCGCGAGCGAGCCCATGGAAGAATCCTGCATCCAAGTGCATCAAATGCACATGCCTAAAGAGGATCTTTTCTCGTCCCTTACGCGGTTTTGGGAGACTGAAGAGATTTATGCCGGCCGACCAGTCTCGGAAGATGACGCAATTTGCGAGAGACATTTTCAGGAGATGCACTCCCGCACTATCGATTCATATGAAAAAAAAAAACATTAATTACTGAAATAATTGTAATATTTGTTGACATTCTGTTTCTATTACCTAACACTCTCAAATTAGAAAAATTGAACTTGGTTAAAAATTGTTTCGGTTCGTTCAGCTACGTTAAAAACATGGTGGTAATAACGTCAGTAACAAAGTACCAACAATAACGTACTAATAAAAGAATACATGTATGAATGTTTCCCAGTGGCGAATCGAAAGGTAGTGACTTTGATTAACCCTTGGTGTGTCGTGTGTGCACTAACAGACCTGAAACGGTTGAGCCCAGTGGTACCAAAGCTGACCACTGGAAGACTACTACTAAATTCCACTCGTCGGACCGTACACGGAGGTGGGACCTCCCTTGCCGAGTTTTCAACCATAGAAGACGATCCTCGCATCGTCGGTGGTAAGTCGATGAGTGCCTTTGCCTTTTTACTTAAACTTGCGCAACAAATACCCTAAAGTGTGAAATTTCGTAATTTTACGTTGTTTCACAACGATGAGAAAACGATCCAAACAAGCCAATAATGGAAAGTGCATTTACCAAACACGGTACGTCATCCAAATATGCGTATAAGTAAATGCACTATCGCATATGCGTATTAACCGCAACAACGAACCTGCTGGTTTTCTGCTTCTTGCATTTTTATCACCAGAGTACTCTTCTCTCTTTGTGAAATGAGGCCTAGATCTTAAGCACTCTACCTTACTGTTGAGCGAATGTACATTTTGATAATAGTTGTGTTGCAGATTGCACCTGATGCGACACAACGGTTGGAAATCCGTTCCGATATTTTATTATGCGTCTGTCTAAAGGCGGACGGGCATTATGTGAAGCGACTTGCTCCCTGAAGTGGTCCAAGTATTATGTTTTAAAAACGTTATTTCAATTATTTCAAATATTGTTTTTAATATTTTGTATTTTTATAATATAAATACATCGATGAAAAATTATGAAAATTGTATCTGTAGGATTTCCGATGGTACTGAATAGAAATTTGTTGTCAGATATTAGAAATTTAAAATAGCGGACATAAAGTGGCCGATGTAAAGTATTGTAAAAGTGTTCGAATAAATTTATTTCTTGACGGTTTCTGAATGTGACAATTTTTAACTTGATTTTATGGTTGACATTTTCAAAATGGCGGATCCAAAATAGCCGATTGAAATATATAAGTTAAATAAACATGAGAAATTGAAAATTTGGAAAAGTCTACCTTCTCTGGAGAAGATCGAAGACCGCACGGGCGAGTTACCCCCTAATTTTCTCTGTTTATTCATTTTGTTTCCCAGTTCCAATTTAATTTTTAAAAAGTCTTTGTCATTCAATTATTTCGCCTGACCCAAGGCGAGCGAAGTATTGAATTTGTGTTCGGAAAATTTTTCCGAATCTTTGATTTATTTATTTATACACACATAAACAGGCGTGAACGCCTTTACAAAGAAATAAAATTAGTATGCCGCCACGCAAACTTACAAACTAGAAACAATTAAGCAACAATAACAATAGATTTCAGTAAAGACAACACATTAACTGTTTGAATTAAATTACTGACAGAATATCAACTACCAAGTGTTATGAAAGGTCTTATTCACACGCACAATACAATTTTTAATAAATTATGAATATTCGCTTCCAGTAATTTCACAACTACAGACACCCATAATAACTACTGTTTTAATCGAAAATGACGACAAATTATGAGCGATGATTTAACTGTTCAAGTTTTAACTTCCGAGTGGTCCGAAAACAGTGGACACGCACAATAAAAGGTCCGTAAATTCTTAAATTTTCACACAAAAGAAACCCAATAACTGTTTATTAACTGTACAAATTAGTACTCCTTTTAATATAGAATAATAAACAAAAATTGAAGAGCAGAACAGAAACACGTCTGCTACTAACGGCGAATATTGATTTTGAATTTATGGTGGAAATCTATTCGAACAATTTTTAAAATTGACCACTCATTCTTTTCGTCTATTTGTGGATATTTTTTTATTGTGTCGAAACTAAATCGGGTTGATAGCTGTGGTTGAAGAAGTGACAGTCGTCATGTAGAAGTCCCATTAAGATGAGTTGTATTTTCAGTAGTCGAGCATTTCAAAATGGCGGCGTACGGAACTAAAACTCAAATCATATAAGTATTTGCAATGGTATCTCACGGTCTAAAAGGCGCATTTTACTACTTTGAATTTGATCGAAACTCGTTCATCGGGGGGTTTACGGGGTCGCTGAATTCAATTTCAGTATGAAAAATGCAAAATTTCGAAAAGGCGTGAATTGGAAGGGAAGAAGTTATTATTATGTAAAATTTACTTTGAATTTGATCGCAACGGGTTACTCGGCGGTTTTCGGGGTCGCCAAATTCAAATTCAGTATTATAAATGCAATATTTCGAAATGGGGCTATGGGGGGGGGGGGGGGGGACGAGTGAGGGTTTGAGTTTTTAGGGCCTATTTTTTTGTCGGTAGTTAAAAAAACGGTCAATTAAAAAAAAAATGTATTATATGCGGTATCCATTTCTGCGAACTTTGAATGCTTGTCCAATTTATTCGGCACTAAAATGAGATAGGTAGCAAGTTTTCCTAAAATCTAAATTTTGATTTTGGACCTTCCCCCCACCATTTTTGCATGGATATATCCCAAAATCTAATCAGTTCTAAGTTAAGCGAAAATACAACTTTTCACCGAACGCATTTTTGATACTTATGTTGGTTTGGGCGCTATACCGCGTAGTAACGTACGTACGTACGTACAAGATCCCGGAAAATTTTTTATTGTTATTTTTGGACTCAGTGTGGTCTGAGACGTCGACATTTCATGAAAAAAGTGGGTGTCATTTTTTTCGGATGACCAAATTCAATACTTCGATCCCAACCTCTGGGATTGGGTCAAAGTAAAAATGAGCGAGAGAAATTTAAAGCCGACGATCAAGTATGTGTTAATAAGTTTAAACATGCATTTGAAAAGGGATATACGCCCAATTGTACAACCGAAATGTTTAAAATTGTTAAAGTGAAAAGGACACAGCTTATAACATATTTTTATGGCGACGGAAAGCCCATATCTGGTGGGTTCTTTGCGTTTGAGATACTGAAAACCGAAAATCCAGATGTTTATCTTGTCGAGAAAATTATACGTCAGAAGGGAAACAGATTTTTTGTTAAATGTTTTTCGGTCGTATAAGAAATTTAGGTCTGAAATCTACCATCGGTGAGTTCATTAAATTATTTTGTGTTGGAAACAAATGAAAAGTAATTTAAACAAATGGAAAGAAATGTAAACAAATACACGTTTCGTACTTCTATCCACGAAAAACAACATTTATTAAAACTTGCGGCATCTTATTATGAAGGCGTTGAAGGGGATATACACGAGAATCGGCACCATGGTGAGGGACACAAGGTACTACGGGCGCCGCTGTGCGGTTTAGTTCGTCGCCAGTTTGCCGACCTCATCAAAGTAGCCACAAAGATTGTTCAGTGCCAGCCCCGTGGGTTGAATCGTAGTATTGAATTTGGTCATCCGAACAAAAATGACACTCACTCTTTTCATGACGTTTCATACCATACCATACTTAATCCAAAAATGCAATACAAAATTTTCCGAGATCTTGAACATACGTACGTACATTGGTACAACAAAGGTATCAAAAATGCATTCGGTGAAAAGTTAAATTTTGGCTCAACTTAGAACTGATTAGATTTTGGGATACCCATGGTGGGGGGAAAGTCCAATAAAAAAATTTAGAATTTAGGAAAACTTGCATATCTCTGTCATTTTAGTGCCGAATAAATTGGACAAGCATTCAAAGTTCGCGAAAAGTATACGTCATTTGATTTGACCGTTTACAAGTTGTGATATCCCTGATTTTCTAGAATAAAATAGAAAATTTGGAAATCTTGTTCTGACGTATTATTCTGCCTTGCTCACGAACGAATCAACAGAAATGCTTTCACAAATTGTTTTTGGATATGCCCTGACCTAACTTAGAACTGATTAGATTTTGGAATATATTCATCCAGTAGTAGAGTGGGGAACCGAGATAAAACTCACGAATAAATTGACAGAAGTAACCTCTGAGTGAATAAGTGTGTGCGTGTGTGTGTGTGTGTGTTTTTCTCCGACGCGACGATTGAAAGCTCTACCAGCCGTGTCTGTTGACCGGTGCAGAAGTGCGGATCTCTCATCCGCTAAAACCACCCCCGCATAAGACTGTTTTGTCCTTCCCCGGGAACCGCCGTAAGGCATTACATCGGGGAAGGCCTGTCAGGTAGCTTGAAATGACCCTTCTCAGGATGAGTGGTACCTTTAGTTCTTGTAAGGCTAGCATGATGCAATCCCATCTGGCTTAGTTGAAGGCGTTCTTGATATCATCGATGATGGCACGCATCTGCCTGGTATTCCGACTGCCAGTGATGGCATTCGTGGCTATCGTCTTCACCCTGTCGATTGCATCAATGGTTGAGCGACCCTTCCTGGAACCTAACTGGTAGAAAACGACTCCTAAAGAGCAGTCGTAATTTGTCTTGCTTTGTATATATTCCACTATTTATTACTAATCTTTGATGTTTTACATGATCGAAACGTGACAAATCTCCGGTGCTGTCCTCCAGCTCTTTTATACACATAAGTTTTTGTGTTTTTCTTTTATTTTATGAGTTCTAGAGCCGGATAATATTAGTGATTGAAATGAATTTTTCGATATCATATTGAGTCATTTTCGGTTGTGGATTGTTGGCGCAAGCGCAAGCTGAAGCCAGTGGACTCCGTGCGAGAAGGTAGAAAGATCTGTCGGAGATGGGTATAAGCGAGCGGTTGAGGGAAGAGGAAGAACTATTTTCGAGCATTTGGTGACAAGCGAGAGCGGCGACAGTCGAGTGGAAGAGTGGGTGAGATGGGGAGGGATGTGTGATGAGAGGAAGGAGGCGAAGGAAGGAGAGCAGAAGAGCAGTGAACGAAAAGACCGACGAAAGTCGAATAGCTCGGGAAGGAGGGAAGGGAAAGAAGTTCTCCCAGCGGGAGTGTAACATCGTGGGTATCAAGGAGAGATAGAGAGAGTGAATCAGATAGTGGAAAAGAAGATGAGAGGGAGAGACACGAGTAAACGTACAATAGAAGGAGAGAAATGGGTGATGGAAAAGGCGGTCTACGAAGGGGAGAAATGGAGGAAATTATGGAAAAATTCTTTAAGAAGATGAAGGAAGAACTGAGGAAAAATTTGGTGAGTGATTTGAAAAGGGAACTAAAATAAGATATTCGAAGAGAGCTAAAAAGGAAGTAGAAAAGGAGGTAGAAAAGATAAGAGGGGAAGAGAGAAAAGCTAGAGCGAATGTTGAAGAAGAAATGGAAGAGATGAGAAAAAAAGTGGAAGATATGGAGAAGAGAAGACTGGACCAAGAAAAAAAAGAAAGAAGATTTAATGTAGTAATGGGGGGGGGGGGGGGGGGGGAGGGGGGGGGGGGGGGTGAACGTGGAAGGTGGGAATGTAAAAGAAGCAGTGGTGGAGGTTCTCAAAAAATTAGGTGCATTAGACAAAGAAATAATACATAAGGGAAGAAATAGAAGAGAGGCGGGAGAGCGAGGAGGAAGTAGAGGGGATGTAGCAGCGAGAGATTATTATAGATAAGGAAAAGTGGAGGATTATAATGATCTATAAAAAGGAAGGAAGTAAGGATAGACTAGATAGTTTGAGAAGATCGATAGGAGAAAGAAAAGAAGGAAACATGTTGATAGTAGTAGGAGATTTTAACGCCAGAATTGGGAAAGACGGGGGTGGAGATATCGTAGAAGTGAAGAAGTAAAAGAGAATGAGAAAGAACGGAGGTCGAAAGATGCAGTGATATACAAACAAGTCCATGGGCTGATTGAACTGGTGGAAGAGAGGTACTTGGTGGACGATGATACTTAATGGATGGAAAGAGGAGGGCGAAGAGGGTGAGTGGACATATGAAAAAGCGGGAGGGAGGCCAGTAATATATTTAGGAATAACAAATTGGGAGACGGAAGATAAAATAATATCATTCAAAGTAGGCTGCAGGGAATAGTCAGACCACCACCCAATAATAATAGAGCTGAATAAGGAAATTATTAGGAAGGAGGAAGAAAAGGAAAGGGAGACGGAGATGGTGCTGGACTGGTCAGAGGAAGGGGCAGAAAGTTTTAGAAGAAATGTAGAGAAGGCTGTGTTGGAAATCCTGGATGTAGAAGGAGGATGGATGAAACTAGAGGAAGTGATACAAAGAGCAGTTAAAATGAAGAGGAAAGGGATAGGAAAAGAGTTTGGGTGGATACCATGGCGGGATAGAGAATGTAGGGAGCAAAAGAAAGAAGTAAACAGAACAGGCAGAAAATATAGGAGAAGAAACGTAGGGTACGAGGAATTCCTAAGAAAGAGAAGGGAATATAGAGATCTTTGTGCAAAGAAAGAAGCAGAACATAGGAAGTGGGAGGAGAATGAGATAGAGAAAATATAACAACAGAAGCGCAGGCATGGGAATTCATTAACAAAGGAAGGAAGAAAAGGGAGGGAGCAAGTAAAGAAATTAAAATGAAGGCGGGGGTGGAGTATTTTTTGAAGACGCTAGAGGGGGTCAAAGAGAAAAGTAAAGGAGAAAGAGAAAGGAAGAACGCAGCTGGAAAACATGGAGAAAAATAAGTCGAGAGGAAATAGATAGAGAGATAAAAAGATTTAAAAAAGGAAAGGCGGCGCGAATATATGAGATAAGGAACGAAGTGTGGATGGTAGGAGGAGAGAAGGTGAGTAGAAAACTAGAGGAAATCTACAGAAAAATGTGGGAAGGAGAATTTTTCCTGGAAACATGGAGAACAGGTCCTGTAGTCCCAATATAGAAGAAAGGGGACAAAGTAGGATAGATAATTTTTGGAGGTGACGCTAATGAGTACTGCGAATTTTCTAAATAAAAAGATAGTGAAAGAGTTGGATGAAAAAGGAGGATGGGGTAGAAGCCAGGCAGGATTTAGGAAAGGAAGATGGACGATAGGAAACATAAAGATATTAAAACATTCAGTAGGAAAAAGGATAAGGTATGTGCTTTTTTTAAGGACTCGAGAGAAGCATTTGATAAAATAGATAGGGAGATATTATGGGAAATGATGAGAAGAATGGGGGTAAGTGAGCTGCTGATAGAAAGCATAAAAGAGATATACGAGGATACAAGATGTGTGATTAGGATAGGAAAAGAGGTATCGGAGGAGGTTTGGGTAGAAAACGGGGTAAGACAGGGGTGTCCTTTAAGCCTAACTCTATTCAATATATATTTGGCGGAAATAGAGGAGGAATTAAAGAAAGGGAGAGGCGGAGTGAGAGTGGGAGGAGAGAAGATTTGGTCATTGGAGTATGCGGACAATATTGTGGTTGTGGCGGAAGAAGAAGAGGGGTTAATGGGTTGCAAAGGTATCTTAAAGAGAAGAAACTGTAGCTGAATCCAGAAAAGTCTAAAGTGATGGTGTTTAGGAAAAAAGAAGGAAGAGAGAAGGAAAGGTACTAGTGGTGGGGAGATGAAACAATACAAATATTTAGGGTTCTGGGTGTCAAGATATGGAGGGGAAACGGTACACGTAAGAGACAGGATCAGAAAAGCGAGACTGGCTGTGGGGTGGATATCGAGATTCGGAGAGAGAAAACTCAAGGAGAATATAAGGTGGAGATTAAAGCTATTCGATAGTACTATTAAAGGAATATTGTTATACGGAGCCGAGATATGGGGATTCTAGGAATGGAAAGAATTAGAGGCACTATAAGAAAAATATTTGAGTTGGATACATTGGGTGAATGGTAGCACTCCGGGATATATAGTAAGGGAGGAATTGAAAAGGAGTATAGTGAGGGTAGATACAGCGTGGAGAGTGGGAAAGTTTGAAGAACGTTTGCAGAAAGGAGAAGGAGGAGAAATAGCTAAGGCAATCATGATGGAAAGAAGATAGAAAGAAAGAAGAAAAGAAAACAAAAAAGGAGGATTAGACAAGAGAAAGTATAGAAAGGATGGAATAGGGCGCTAAATGAATGGGGAGAGGGAAAATGGGAGAGACTAGGAGAGAGAGATATGGAAGTAGATATGCAGCAAAGGAGCGAAGAAATTAGAAAATCTCGGTCGTGTAGAAATTACCCCAGAGTAATAGGGATACCAGAATATTTGAGGAAGAGCAAAAAGAGAGAAGGAAAGAAAGTACAGATGATAGCGTGATGGAGATGTGGGAATGAAGAAATTGGGAATAGATACTGGTTGGAGGAGGAAGATAGAAAATGTAGAGTGTGCAGAAAAGACACAGAGGAAATATAACATATGAGGGAAGACTGCGAGCTAACGAAAAAGTAAGGGGGGAGAGATTCGATGTGTTGCATGAAGATGGAAGAGGGTACGAATGGATGAAAAGGGTAGAAGCAGCCCTAGTAGAAATTAATC
>JAPYZR010011878.1:0-10244 GCA_030522945.1 Trichopria nigra
ACGGCGACATGCTCGTTGACGGAATCATACGCCGTCCAAATATGCCTGTAGCGCAAAATACAGTGTTCGGTTGGGTACTGTTCGGACCGGTGTACTCATTATCGATTCGTGACTCAACTCGTGGGGTACATTGCCTACACGCGATCTCCAATACCGATCTTCATTCCAGCCTCCAAAGATTCTGGGAGATCGAAGAAATACCAAAAACCGAACAATGGTCCGAGGATGAGAACCGCTGCGAGCAGTACTTCACCGACACTACACGTCGAGACTCAACGGGCCGGTATCGCGTGCGTCTCCCGTTCGCTCGGAATCCGTCGGACCTGGGAGAATCGTTCGAGAGAGCAAATCGGTTATTTAAGTCAGGTGAACGATGCATGTCAAAGAATCCAGCGTTGAAGGTCGAATACGATGCCTTCATGCAAAAGTATTTGGAACTCGTTCATATGTCATGCGTCTCGCGCGATCCTGCGACACCAAACTATTATCTCAGAAAAAAAAATTATTTCGCAAAAAAGCGCTGTATTCGGGAAGAATTTGAGAAAGTTTTCCCAGAGTTACAGATTTTTTCAATTGTTTTTTAAGAAACGACATCGTAAAAAAAACTAAAAAAAAATAGTACCATTCGCATTAGGTATGATTCGAATACGTATGCATTAAGGCATCCGTAGTAAGGGAGCGCTACTTTTGCCGGATCCGATTCGAATACGTAAGCATTAAGGCATCCGTATTAAGGGAGCGCTACTTCTGCCGGATCCGATTCGCATACGTATGTATTAAGCCATCCGTAGTAAGGGAGCGATACGTCTGCCTGCTCCGGTTCGAATAACGTCCATTTTACCTCCATTTTTGACCGCAGAAAAACTCTGCTAAATGGACGAATGGATGTCCAGTTACGTACGTCCATTGGACGTCCAATCATGTACGTCCATTAGACGTCCCTTATACCTCCATTTTTGACCGCAGAAAAATTCTGTTAAATGGACAAATAATGTACGTACATTGGACGTCCAATCATGTACGTCTATTGGACGTACATTTTTTGGCCACAGAAAAACTCTGATAAATGGACGAATAATGTACGTACATTTTTGGTCCATGGACGAATGGACGTAAACTGGACCAATCATGGACGTCCATTGGAGGTCCAGTGCTATTTGGGTTGGCTCACTCTTCCCCTCATATACTGGCCAATTCAGCCACCGTATCTTTTGCGCTTTTGCGTAATATATTTGATTCGATCCATTGTAAACTATATTTATTTAAGATACTACTTAAGTACGAAACAATATTACTTTATTTCAAAAGGCAGAGAAATCGTTCGATGTTTAGTTATAGGACAACCGAAAAATAGAGGACGGCTACGCGGAGATCGGTGCAAGCGCGTCGCGACTTGTCGAGCGAACAAGCAAGGAGGCGCGTCACGACCCGTCGAACGGGCAAGAAAGGAGGAGCGTGACGAGCCATCGAACGGGCAACAAAGAAAGCGCGCGATAGATCAAGACAACAGTTACTCCAGATAATGTAGCGCGACAAAGGCAATTATTGTACAAGTGTATATACATATATAAATGTAACTACACGTATGCATATTAATGATGTGAAAGAATGATTTATCATTATTAATTATATTAAAAAGCTTCTACTGAATATTGAATTATTTAATTTATGTTTAGTAAATTTATGTTACGAAATCCTCAAGAAATTCTAGTAGTTTAAATCGGAGAGAATTAAATCGTATCAAACTTATGAAATTGAATATGTAATATTTGAAATACTTAAATTTTTCTTTGATACTGGATGCCAGTAGTCAATGCCGTGTTCTACTCAGGATATTCGTCGATCTCCAGGAATCCAGTAGCACCGTGAAGACGCCGTTGAAGACCTCACAGGAGGCACAAAAATGTTTTGTACGAAACGCGGCCATCACAGTCGCGTTCGTTATTTTCACTTTCCGTTGAGGATTTTCATAATAGGAGGGGTAATATTAAATTAAACAAGCACTTGAGCGAGCGTGACATGTAGTCTTTAATTGTGGTGCCTCCTGTGAGGAATAAGGAATAAATAATGTTTCGAGTAACGTGACATGTAGAGTATAAAATATAAAATATAAAATATAAAATATAAGAACGCAATAACAGTTTATTTGATGATACTCATTGGATAGAAACTGCCAAAGATGCTAGCAACAGTCAGCTCTAAAGAGGTGAGTAAAATGATAAGCTCTAAATGACGCAATGGTGAGTAGTGCATGGAAATAATAAGGCAGAGGGTTCAAAAACTGGATGTCCGTAATCCAAAATGATCGCGCAAACATGTTAGTTTTGGTATAGGAAGTTTTGGTTTCCTTCACCGACTAGGTACCACTAGTAGTGATATAGGTATAGGGGTATAGGTTATCGGGACTAAGGCCACGTGATTTCGCACAAACTGATTTGAGACTATTCAAGACTTCTTGATCGCGTAATGTAGCGAAAACAAAAGATGGATGTGAGTTTGGTAGAGGTCACAAAAGGAGATGGTTGAAGGTCGATAAGTCACATGGAGGATGAGAAGATGATGTATTGGCATAATGGCGGTTAAGTACAGAAGGTGTGAAATGGTGTAAAACAGAATGTGACAGGACACTAGTAAGTCCTAATCTGCGCAGACATCACCATAGTTTATTCGGGCTGGACTGTTATGATAGTAAATAAGTCAGATAGCGATTTTTGGCAGATTTTATGATATTTTTAATTTCACGTCGCATTTGACGATATTTCTCGAAGAGTATAAGTCTCGTGTTCGCTTGGCGCGCGTGTACAATTTGTCGCGTTCCTTAATTTTATTTCGCATGTATGGAGTCATCAAACGAATAGAGCGATGTAAACGCATTATGCGTTTGGTTACAAAAGGGTATATTTATTTAACACTTCACCGATACATTCATAGAGTACTGTGACGTTACTTGATACTATATCTACGTGTAGATTTAATCCGACAAAGCGTGCTACTGACGTTACGCATGGTATCTTAGTGTTAAGTAATGCTTGCAGATCGTAAGTTAAGGACGAATGGTCACGGTTAGCAAAGTTATGGTAAGTTAATGTTTGGGGTATGCGATCTAGATTAATGAATTGATTATGTGCAGTGATGAGGGTTTGGCCATCGGCAAAAGGACAAACAGACTTAGAAAATTTGTTAATTTTATCAATTGAGTCAACAATTATAACATTAAGTTGCGAGCAGGAGTAGCCAAAATCATGTGTAGGGCCACATGGGACTGAAAATAATGGATATAGTTACTAATAAATAGGTACTTTTTTAAATAGGTGGATTCATACGAATCACAAAGTAAGTTGCAATTTAGGTCGCCCGTAATATAATATAATAACATATTTAAATGACGAGATACAAAGATTAAGTTTATTAACGAAGTCCGAGGAACGGTGCCCTCCTGGACGACGGTGTTTTATAATGAGTAGAAAGTTGTTGGAGGAAGATTTAATCTGAAGAAAAAGATATTCAGATTCATTGACGATGGTATTAATGGACCTATCTATTATTGTTCATTTATACGAGTTATGAAGATAGCAGGCAACCCCTCCACCTTTGATATACCGTGACTTTCCCTCGCTACGAAGTGCACGATCATTTCGTGCAAAGTTATAATGATCAGTACGCACACAGAACGAGTCGATGTCGGGAGTAACCCACGTTTCTGTGATTGCCAAGATATGCGTCGAGCAGTCAGATAGCTTATGCTCCACTTGATTGACATGTGCTCGAAGGGAGTTTACATTCACATGTGATATTTTAAGTGATTGGATGGCATGTAATAGAGATGAGTCATTGGATGCAGCAACAGTATTGTAAACGGAAGGTCAGAAGATATTTTTTAAATCTTACTCTGTTGATATGAGTATTTCGTTAATACCGCCATCCTTACGCACAAAGACATTATCATTCCATGCCCAGACATGTTTGTAACCAGCCTTCTTTGCCAGTTCTTCAGCTTTTTGGAGAAGTGTATATGCTGCGTGTGGTAGAAACTCATTGACTGGTTGGGTTATGTTACTTGTAAGCTCCGGTAATATTTCATCTACGGTAATTTTACCAATTTTTCTTTTGGCCTCAATTACGAAATTACGAACTTCGACCGACTTAAATTTTATTTTGAGTGAATAAGGCACAGATGGTAAGATTTGAGGTGATGGGTTTGACGCAGAGGAACGTTTACGTTCGACCTTAGATATCTCAAGTACGTCTCCGAGCAACCCCGAAAGTTTTAAACGATTAAGTACTCGCGAAAAGACCTCTAAGTGCGGATGCGTACAAGAGGTCGATATGCCGGTAACGATGATTTCTGCAGTTGGTCTTGCAAGAGCCATTGAATGTTTAATATAAGCTACATCGGCATAGAGGGCGTTATACATAACTCGGCGGTTTGGCGCACTGCATTCGATAAGGCAGATATCTCCTGCATAATATCATTGGTATCTGCTTTCATATCAGCGATCAGGGCAACCGGTTGTTCAAACTGCTGTTGGCTTCAAGGATTTTCATATGCCATTGCCGGCTGTTTAGAGGCAGCCAAAATAGGTGATAGAGGTGGTATAGCGGATGAGGTAGGAATCTTCATAGCCTTAGTGGAAATAGTGTACAGTAGTAGGCAAAGACAGCGGTGATGTCATCAAATACGATAACGAACGCACACAACACACGAAATTTGGTTTTGGCGAGATAAACAATTTTCCACACGACTTATGGAATGCCGAATTACATATACCGCAAATGTATTTATCGATGATAGACTTATGACACTTTGCACAAGTTGAGGCGTCGAATAGATTTGCCGTGTGTTTCTTTCTGTTAAATGACATTTACAGAGGCATAACTTTTGCGTAAAAATTATTATAATTTGCGTAAATATTATTATTATAATTATTATTATTATTATTATTATTTTTATATAAATTATAAAATAAAATAATTTGAAAATTTCGAATGTCGAGGTTCTACTGGTAGCCGCGCGCGCGCGTGTGTGCGTGTGTTTGTGTGATTTTTCTCCTACGCGACGATGGAAAACTCTACCAGCCGTCTCTGCTGGCCGGTGCCAGCAGAAGTGCGGAGCTCTCATCCGCTAAAACCACCGCCGCAAAAGACTGTTTTGTCCCTTCCCCGGGAACCTCCGTAAGGCATTATTTCGGAGAAGGCAGCCGAAGCCTCGAAAGGCCCTATACCGATGTTATGGCACTTGACGGATAGCTGATTGTATTGCTATCCGTCCCTCCTCCATTTTCCTGATGACAAGCAGCTTCCCAACGATGGTCGTAGCGAGTTGAACCGTGAGAGGAGCAGGAGTCTCCTAAATCCCTCCGGTGTTAGGGAGTCTTCTCCAAACTCTCGGAGCTGTTGCAGCTCCTCCTCAAATCGTGGACAGTAGAAGAGGACGTGTTCCGCGTCTTCGTCATTCCCAGGGCACGTCGGGCACTCCGCGCTATAGTAGATGCGGATTCGATGTAGGTAGCTGCGGTAGCAGTCGTGCTCGGTAAGCACTTGGGTCAGGTGGAATGTGACGAATCCGTGTCTTCTACTCGTCCACTCCGCCACATCCGGGATGAGACGTTAGGTCCTTCGCCCCTTGGATTCTGATCCCCATCGTTGTTGCCACTCGTCTATGCTTTTCTTCGACCATTTTCCGTGGCCTCTAGCGTCGTCGGCGCTTCCCTGTTCTGTAAGCCTACATTCACGGTATCTTTCAACCCTATCAGCTGCCATTAGGTCTATGGTAGGATGTCCTACGACCACTGAGAAAGCGATGTCGGATACGGTGCGATACGCTCGGGTACAAAGCGAGAAGAATGTACGTAGGTAGAGCTACGTGTCGAGTCATCAATAGGGACTAGTCTTTCACCTAGATAGGAAGTTTCATTTCAAAACCTTAACATGTTCTTAAAAGATAATTAAATCTAGTTGTTCATTTCTAGATCACACAAATGAAGGAATACAACGCATTATTGGTCTTCGAAATCAGGCGTCTCCTCAAACAACGGATGTTTTTTACATTCGTAAATTTGTAGAAACTATAATTATTCAATTATTCATATCTTAGACCATATTACAATTAATAATATCCGTAATAACATCTTTAATGAATAATGAATTAAGGGGGGAAGGTCCCGAAACGAAGTAGATTTTCAAGAATTTTTTTGAGGTGAATAAGTGTTGTTTTTTTGTTTAAAATCTTTTATTGTGAGTTAGATACATCCTTAGTATACGATATGATTTTCACTCTCAAAATGGCGGCGCTGTACTGCGTCGAACTCGAGTGTTTTTGAAATTTGCTTGCAGGATGGTGGCTTTATTTTTTATCTGTAACAAAAAATCAAAAGAGGTTTTGTTAGTAACATTATTTTTAATACTCCAAACCTATAAAACCAAAAGAAAAAAGTAATTTCTACAAAAATGAGAGAGATTTTTAAAAATTGAACGTTTTTTGTTAATTAATATGTTTGAATATGTTTGAATTCCGTAATTTGCATTAGAAAATCCCAACCATAGGCTTGGAGTATAGCCAGATGATTGAGTTATCGTGCAAGCAATATGAAAAAATGGTGTTTCGAGAAAAACGCGTTTAAAGTTTTCGGAGCAGAAAAATCTTATTTTTTTCGACTTACCGATTAATCAGCCATTCCTGTTGACACACGTTTGGGAGCATTAGGTCTTCCCCTTCTCTTACTCGAACTAAACTATATCTATATCAGAGAAAAAGAATAAGGAAAAGAGAAGACGGAGCGTCCATTCTTCGTGCGCTTGGGGACCCCTGCCGCGCGCTACAAAACCGAGCGTATACCTGCGGTCGAAAATATGCTGACATTTCAAAACTAATAAAGATTTTGTTTTAAAATTTTAAGGAGACATCCTTGAGATGTTTTTCGGGACCTTCCCCCCTTAATGTTTCTATCGACCTGACTTACAGGTGTCCCCCTTCATTAAAGAGAAAGTGGAAAATAAATTTACAATGACGTTAAATCCTCAATAAATTTAGTCCTGAAACACCATAATAGGATTTACAGGATTTACAGTAATATAAGACTCATTCTCAAATTTTTGTTGATACTACATTACGTGTGTGAAATGAAGCAATAACTATGTAGGGCAATATACTGAATACTGATTTATTTCTGTACATTTATTAAAATTTATTTTACATACCAGTTCCTCAAGATCATTAACTCCAAGATCGAGTCTTTCTAAATTAGTCAATTGTGACAGGCTCTCGGGTAATGTTTTTAGTAAATTTTCTCTCAATTCCAAAGACTGCAATGCTTCTAAACTAAAATGAACCACAAATAAATTATATAGTTATTGACTGCAACATTCTGGAACGGATTTGAAACAACTTAAAAGTTACCTCCCAAAATCTAATGGTAAGTTTGTTAACGACATATCGTTAAGTCCAAGTACTGTTAAATTTCGTAACTGCACGATACCGGCAGGGAGCCTAAAATACACATTGAGTTATCATTTTCATGAATATTTCACGTAGATAATTAAATTAAGGACATATTATACGTTATATTAGATAAAAAATAAATTTATCATGTCATTTTTCAACGTATGTTAGTAGCATATATAACTAGATTTATGACAAAATATCTTCAATTTTCAACTTTACAAGTATCTCAGGACAACTAGGACTTTTTGCTCCTATCTGACTCCAAGTAGAAAATCAAATTTGGAAGGGTTACATTTATACTACGCGTCTAAGTATTCAGGTAGTATGTAATACATTCGCTATAATGGATCAGAGTCTAAAACTTATTGTAATACAATGAAGAGTTTAAATTCAACAAACAAACACTACATTAAAATTAACGAAACTCCTTTATGATTAGCAATATGTGTATACTAGTGTCCAGAGAAACAATTATGTTCAGATTAAACCTGAACATACGTGCGACGACCAAGGTCAACCATATGTAATTTATACATACACGTATTGTCACGTGATGCGTGTCGTCGCGATCGACTCGCGAAATCCGCGGCTTCGTATCGATATTCGATCTTCTTCTATTAGCTGGCGCCGCGTGTCCGGCGGATTCTCGACTTCCTCCGTGCCGTGAGCCTCGTTTCACGCCAGAGATTTGTAGGGAGATCGCTCAGTTCCCTTATTTAGTCGAGACCTCTCATGCAAGGGCGCCGCCAGTAGGTGCACCGGGAACTACGAGTTCGGATCTTGAGTTCTTCGAAACGCAGAGGCGGCCGATGACTAATTTCTTTGCGACGTTGTCCCGAGAACGTCATATTTTCGGCTAAATCAGCCGAGCGCTTGACTATTATGATGAAACAAAATTTTTTTTTCATATTTTCGAACAGTATAATTAATTACTGTTGTTTAAAATTGATATATATGTATGTAAACGTTTAATACAAAATTTCAAGCCAAAGTGCGAGTACGATTTTTATAGTACATAAATAAAAGTTATCGCTGGTTGAATGGTTTAAGCAGTTAGTCGCCAAGGTAGCCGGATCGAATACTGCATTATTATTATTTTTTTTTATCGAATTTATTACCGTCCGAATGCTAGCGGGAAAATAATTTGCATTTTAAAATGTTTCTTATTTGTTTTTCTTTTCTGTTTTATTTATTTATTTATTTATTAACAGGAAATCTGCCCTTAACCACATACAAAAAAAAGATACAATAATAGTTCGATTACACACGTCACTACATACTTTAACTCAACTTATAATTATATAATAATGCCGCTCTCCTTTTAAAAATAGCAAAAGAGTTTCATTGTTGGCAGGATACGTCTAAGCTATTCCATAATCTCTTTAATCTTGGTACTGGTGCATAATAAGCATAGTTACTTCTCAAGGTCGTCTTACAGATAACACGAGGATTTCGGACAAAGTGATGGGTTACTCGTATAGGAAAAAGAGTAAATCAGCATCCGAAGAAAACGTTAATATGCGATAAACCAGTGAAATATCATGATAATAGTGCAGTGATTTGACTGATGGAAAACTAAAATTGGTTGCAATAGCGTTAAAGTTATGATCTAATCGTGACATGGGACGTTTTGACTTAAAAGCAAGAAACCAAAGAGCTCTCCTTTGGACCTGTTCGAGCAAGTTATTATGTAATAGAGTGTAAGGAGACCACATGCTGCAAGCGTAAGTGAGTTGTGGAAGAACTAAAGTTTTAATTAGATGTGCAACTATTAGAGGATCTTGAAAGTCCCTCGTCGATCTCTGGATAAATCAAGCGCCCTATGGGCTTTATTGCGCACGACCATAAGATGGTCTGAGAATGAAAATTTGTCATTAATCACCACACCAAGATCAGAAAATTTATCAACCCGATCTAGTAAGTGGTCGGAGACTTAAAATTAAATTCAAATTTCTGAGATTTACGACTGATGCTCATCGCTTTGCATTTTTCTACGTTTAGATCTAGAAAATTCCGAGAGGACCATTTAACGATAGAATCCAGATCTCTCTGGAGTTTGGATGAATCTAATGGAGGTAAAACTCTCGCGAATAATTTGACCTCGTCGGCGCATAGAAGCAATTTGGAAAATGTATGTAATTACCGATGTCGTTTATATAAATATTAAATAAAATTAGGCCAAGGCGTAAGCCCTGCGGGACTCCAGAAGTAACTATGCATTTATCTGATTTTCACCCGCTGCACTCTACTAGAAAGATATGATTGGAGCCAACGCATAAAGCCCCCGGAAAAACCTAATTGATTTATTTTGCTCAACAATACACCATGATTTAAGCTACCAAATTCTTTAGAAAAATCTAGATACATTACGTCTAGCTGAGAGTTAACCGCAATGACGTTTGACGCGAAATCACAAAATAAAAGAAGATTGGTAATAGTTCATATACCCCTGGTGAATCCATGTTGTTCTTTTACTATATGATTTTGATGCACGCGGTACAATTTATCTGCCACTAAAGAGTCAAATAACTTCGGAATACATCCTATGACCGCAACAGGACTGTAGTTAATATTATTTTTATCTCCTTTCTTGTAAATTGGGGTAAAAAACGTTTCTTTCCATTTCGAGGGAAAGAAACCGTTATCAAGCGAGGTATGAAACAAAAAAAAAGCAATGGATTCCCCAGATGTGATGAGCAGTTCATCAGAACTATGGACGGGATGGAATCAGAACCGAGCATGCACGATCCCTTTAACTTATCAATCGCAGAAAGCAGGTCTTGTGCAGAAATGGTAAACTTTT
>JAPYZR010011903.1:0-21396 GCA_030522945.1 Trichopria nigra
ACTATAGTTTTGCAATTTTACAAAATGTACAGTGAAAGTGAGTTAAGAACGGAGGTTTCGACTAAAACTACCATAATAACAACAAAAATACATTTTTTAATACATGTCGCCTCTCGATGTTACTTGCAAGTTTTTCTGTAATATATTGTAATATTTTTATCAAATTTATGATTTAAAATCATTCTAATTTACATTGATATAGGAGTTGTCAAAATTACGCGATCTCTTCTAACTCAACAACACTTTTCCAACTTTTCTTATATAACGTTTATAATGTTGCGCTAAACTTATTTTCATCCGCCTGCTATGTGAGTTATTTTTTTTTTAAACATTTTTGTACTTTGATGTTTTTATTATTTTTTAAAATCTTTTAATTTTTGTAGAGAATCCATGTAATCTGAAGAGGGCATACATCTTATTGCCGAAACGTAATAAATTATATATTTTTTGAATTTGTATATTTTATCAATGGACCGACAATACCAAGAAATTTCTTTAGAAAACTCCTTCTTAGGAATTTTCTAAAATAATTATTACTTGCGGTCAGGAAGCAATTTATTGAAAACCAGGATGACGAAAATCCTATTCATACTATAGTATCATATCTTGAATTTTTAAATTTTTATACTACTGGACTTTGACTTTATTAATTTGATGCAGTATAGCAAACAAGGAGACTGTTTGACCGACGTTTCTTACAGTAATAGTAATTATTCTGACATGAAAATAAAAATGCATAAAACTTGTTTATTTATTTATTTATATTTTTAATGTGAAATTGCTTAAGAAAATATCAGCAAAAATCAGTCCAGAATTCAATGAGAAGAACAAGTTTGATGAGGTTTTGAGGTCCAATTCTCATAATCACGAAAAAAAGTGTAATCTCATTTAATGTAGGTTCTCCATTTAGGATTTCCTGCGGCACAAAAGCAAATGTTTACGTAAATATTGTACTTATTAAAAATTGAACATTTTGCATTCCTAAATGTTCTTCGAAAACTATATGTAAATAATATGAAAAGGTTGAAAATGAAACCCATAAACGGAAACTGGGAATTTATGATTTATTTTATATTGCAACATAAAATTTGTACAAATAATAATTCGTAATAGTGTTATATATAATAATACATTAATAATAATAGTCGTAACTAATAATAATAAGCAATAATAAGAATCGTGTCGCTCGCAATTGCTTCCATTAAGTGTCATATGTACAAACTCGTTCTATCCGTATCATGCGATAAAAAGACATTGACGGTCGCTTTAAAACCCGGCGCTGCATGTATTATTTGTATCCTCGATGCGTTTCAAGACAGAGAAAAAAAAAACAAAAAAAAAAAAGACAAAAAAAAAGAATGAAAGAAACGAACAAACGGAAACATTTCTGTGCAGTCAGAAATCGTAATCCCGTTTGTCGCGTTCCTCTTCTGCACCGATATTTTTTTTTTTTTTTTTTTTTTTTTTTTTTTTTTTCTTTATTTTTATTTTTTTTTTTTTTATTTTTTTTTCTTTTTTTTTTTTACTATCGATGTAACGTCACTCCTTTCCTTCGCTTATTTTCCTATTTACATAATTCTCTGCGTTTTTACAATGTCGGACGATGACGAGATGGGATGAGAATGAATGGGAACATCGATTCCACCAATGCTCGCCCGGTACGCAGTACTTTTTTTACGCTTAATTAACCTTTAATTAGCTTCTCTTGAAAAAATATTAACCGATTTTCATTCGGTTTCATTCGTCGACTCTCTCGACATTTACTCGCATACATTCACACACACTCTTACTTCACCTGTCATTCATCGAACCTTTGGCTACGAAAGGCTCGCTCGGATACTTTTATAGCCAAAGCCCTAAACGTTCAGAATCTGCAGTAATTGGTCGCTGGTGCACCCCCCCGTTGTCGAACCACGTTCAAGGGATGCGATCGCAATACCGGGTCGAGCACTCGTGGCACCGAGGACATATGATGAAATCGTTTCTTTCCTATATATTCTACTACACTCTCCAATTCTTTTCAAAATCCCTCAACGATGCGTGTGCGTGAATCAAAAATCGGTTACGAAAGAAACAATCCGTCACGTCGAAGCGTTCACGCCACGAGCGAAATGAGATCACGTAGATTCGTACAAAAATAAAAACTTTAACAATAAGTGTCGGATCTAAAGAAAAAAAAACGATGGCAGCGAAACCTTTCGTACGGCACCTTTTCCAAAAGTATTGCCGTCAAAAGCGAAAAGACCCGCTCGGAAGGTCTCAGATAACCGAAGAGTCCACGCACGTAAAACGAATAAGAGTTTAGACAAAGAAATTACGCCTCGCGATTAAATAACGAATCGCGTTTTGGGCGGAGATTCGCGTCCGAAATAGTGGCTCGACGTCGAACACAGTATATTCGTATCGCGGAGTATTCGTCATATAGTTTCTTGCATGTTTTTGCTTTCATTCTTAAGTACGTTACGAGGACATCGAAGTCTTAAACCGTAAACGCGCGCCTTTCTTCCGGTCTTATTACGTCTATATTTACACATGCCTAAAATGCTTTAATAAAGTAAGAGGCGGACATTATCCCCGCTTATCTTTTACGCTTCGATATATAATATATCTTTCTATGCATATAAAGGCTATTCTTACTCACGATATCAATCACGTCACATCGATAAATAGAACTCTCGGATCACAATCACACGTCGTACGTACGTCGTCGCGTCTGGCACGAGGCTCGAGTCGCCTACTATTATAAAAGTATAAAATATACCGCGGCCCTGTACGGGAACGTGCCACGATTCTCAAATTTTAATGAACATTCGAATCGCCTATACAACGGGATAAAAATAATCTTACAAAATTCGGGCGAATCGCGAACTACTCGAGATCACTGTAACCTCTGAGGTCACCTAGACTTTCGTGATTTCACAATCTTTAAAAGAAGACAATACAATAAAACCGAAATACTTCTTTGTGTCAGATTAAAATAGAAATATGCATTTCGAAGGGAACCAAAGCCGAAACGTCGCTTCGCTCCAAAATGACAACCTAACCTAACACGAGAATCTCGGCACTGTCTCGTCGGAGCTTCGGCACTCGTCGCATCTCGCACTCTTTACTTTTCATTAAATGAGATGAAAGACGCCTCGGAACAACCAAGTCACCGCTGTCGTCAACTTCTAGAAAAACTGAACGCCGCTCCATCACGCACGAACAGCGCAGCGCGTACAGAATGCCCGAAACGGCCGAACCATCCTCGTTAAATGGCCACGTCCGAAATTCCACAACGAGCGTCTCTGTATAGTTACATATAATACACTGGACCTAAGCGCTAAATTTGTGGTCCGTCGAGAGAAGTCCGTCGAGGCTCGATTTACCGCCGTACACCATTATTGCTCGAATTCGCCGGTACGGTCGGAGTACCCCGGACCTCACAACTGCTCCGACAGAATAATGACGTGTACCGCTTGTATGTTGTCGTTGTGAATCTTGTTTTGTCCCTTGTTGAAGGCAACCCTCGATTCCTCCACGCCTTCGGACGTCGACCGCTCGCAGCCCTCGGCTTCGGCCCGCTGTCCTTCGAGAGCTTTGCCGCCAGGGGCTCCGTGATGCGCTTCGATGACGTCGGGAATTGCCGACATTGTCTGCTTTTCGCTCTTGAGCCTCGGACTCAACTTTCCCAGGCAATCGATGCCCTTCTTCTTCTCCTCCTTCGGTGCCGGAATCTCTTCAGAGTCCGAAGCCAAGGGCGATTTACCACGTCGATTCTCTCCGTCACCCACAAACTGAACCTTCGTGTTTCGCTGCGGTGACGTCTTTGATGGACTACGATGGGCGCCTCCGTCCTCGGTTGAATTGTGGGAATCGATGAAAGATCGCCTCCTCGTCATCTGATCCGTTTCGGCACCTTGAAGGTGATGTTGTCGCTCAGTGATCGTCTCCACGCTGCGGTGACATTGGTCCGGTACCTCCGGTACAACTTCCAGTAGTCCGGAGCGATCAACACGCCTCGACAGGGTCTCGGCTCCCATAGGGTGCCTCGGACGAAGTCTTGCAGGTTCAGGAATCTCCAGCAGCCCCGACTTGTCGACCCTTCGAACTGAGGTCGTCGTCGTTATCGTCGGATCCGAATCCCCAGTCGTTAGTCGATGATTCCGTGGCAGTGTTGCGTAGTAAAACGCACCCGCATCCGGCGTGGTGTACGCTCGATGCTGAAGGTGGGGATTAATTACAGAGCTACCTGGATTCTCGATGACGATTTCCATGTGGTGCTGCTGGTGTGGGGCCTGCTGCTAGAGCCAAGTCGTCCGCGATTTTCCGGCTCGCGAGCCGGTAGGCTGATCTCAGACGATTATTTCGCGAATGATACGCCTTCCCCGGCTGTTGGGTGTCGAGTATCCTGATTCGAGGCTTTCATCGTACGATAGCGATACTTGTTGCGGAGGCTTCGCGTCCTCGTCGTAGTTTTCCTGATACGGAAGACCTGATACGTCATACGGTGAATCTGCAAAAGGTTTTGAGATGTCAAATCTCGCATAATAAAGATTTTACTAACCGACATGCTTCTGCGATTTGACAACCGTGGCGAAGGGTTCTGCGCAGAATTGCTGGCGACTCAAGTTGTGGGCCTCCCTGTAATCTTCCCTCTGGGGCAAGTAATGCGGGTGGGCTGGGTAGTCGGACTCGGTCGCTGCGTAACCTCCGAGATCGTAAGGAGGATTTACGCCGTTCGCCGCAGCCGATTTCATTTGCCAGATTGAGTCTTGCGAATTCACCGAGCCACCGTTGTTCGAATTCGAATAGCTATTCTCCATGTAGCCCATATTTACACCTATAAAGAGTTGTCTACGTTAGTATCATTTTTCACAAGAAGCCGAATGATTTTAGAAATAGTTGCTTGAATTTGTGACATAACAGTTATCTCTTAAAATGTTTTAAACAATACTTATAATAACATGCAATGGAGTAGAAACGGCTATTAGTTTAGTCTATTTCGGACACTTACCATTGATATTGTGATTGGGTTGATGATAGCCGTATCCCGGTTGAGCGTAGGCAGGCGTTTTTGATTCCTCGAGAGCCAAAGCATGGTCCAAGCTATGTTCAAGAGCTTTATTCTCTGCGTAATATGGCGGTGGGGCCTGGGTTGGCTGTCCGTTACCAGTTACCAAACTTGGACGCACTCTGTAATTTGAAAGTTTTCATTACTAAATTGTTATAAATTCTTGTCGTACTATATTTAAATTTATACTCCGGGAAAAATGAATCAGATATCTGCATGATATATGATTGTATCTGGATCATATATGTTCCAGATATGGTCATATTCCATTTTTAATCCATAATTATTTATCGTTTTAAAATTAATGTATACACGTTATAATTCAAGCTTCAATTAATTGAGCATTCCATATATATCGAATATATCGAATAATATCGACATTATGAATAGATTATATATTCATGTTATAAGTACAGTATTTTTTCAATCCCTTCAATTTTTCTCCTAGCTAACATGAAATACAATTAATCCTTGTCCTTCGGAAATTTCCAGTCTCCCGTAAAGCGAGATGCAATTAAAGCGCACGCAGTCTGCAATTCTTTTTCACCATCGTCGCGCGCGCGGTGCTGACCGTTTTAATTTTCAATCGAAACTTTCTCAAAGTTAACAATGGCTGTTAGGTATATTCAAACGGGTTCTCCCGTGTCTTTGGTGGGAGGAAGGAGTGGAAGCTATAATAAGATTTGAGAGAGGCAGTTGAAAAACATCGCCTTTGTTATCGAAGCGAAATCGCGGGAAGCGCCGACGAGAAAGAGAGCCCGACACAACATAAAAAGATGTGTTCGCCCCGCGAGGCATGAGAAAAGGCTATTCTTTTTAAATCGCGGAGCGAAGGATACGCGAGAGCCCCAGTCTGAAACAAGTTACTTCGTTCGGCAAAAGAAGTTGGATACGATTTGCTAACGAGATTGCGCGAGATATGCGCGCGGGAAAACCCCTCAGCGAAAAACGCGCCGTGGAGAAACAATGAGAATAAGTTCGAGATATCGAAGCGAGCCGTCGGTTTTTGCGCGGTCGTTCGGTCCGAAATTATTTTCCGATTGGGGTGCCTGCTGATAAAAGAAGTATTAACCGGTTATACCAGCATCTTGATTTATCTGCTTTTTTTTTTACGAAGCATCAAATAGTATTGCTAAATTAAACATGAATAATTGAACATTACGCCTGCGAATTTAAATATATAATATACAAATGATGTGTTAGAGAAGTGGTAGGAAATAATCTACGTTAAAAACTAGTTGTAAAAGTCGAAATAAACGGATATGAGTAAAGTGTATGTAGTTAAATCGTATCATTTAATCTCGCGAAATAGCAAGGGTGAAACGTATAATTCCGTCTAATAATTCCGTTCGGACTTGCTTGTTTCCACGTGCCTCGTCCCTGAGTGATAAGTGACCATTTGCCTGTTAGCGAGAAAACCCGCGAGTAACTTACGTACCCGAATTTGATTTTTATCGGAACATCTTTTCACACGTTGAGGAAGTTGCAAGTATACGAATTATAAAATTCTCCCACACTATTATCCTACGCGAACGTTCCAGATGTTGCAAGAGATTTTCGAGAAATAATGGCAAGTGGTAACGAGTGGTTTCAAACGGTTAACTTCATCTTTGAATCGCGCGAGAATTTCTTTCGATCTATTAGAGACATCTATTGTTTTTTTTTTAAATTATAAACATTTAGACGAATTTAAAATGTATTGTTTATTAAAATCTTTTACGTTTTTTTTTTAACTGGCTGTATTTTTCAATTTTACGAAAACCCTCCTCTCGGTATTAAATACGTTCTCGCTATAGATTTTTCCCGCGGTAAATTACTTCGCGGAAAGGTGCAGCGAAGAAATGAACGTATGGTTTTTCTGAGACCTTCCTGCTGCGATATCGGATAAGATGCTCTTACGAGAGTGGACCTTTTACCCCCGTTTTTTCCTTCGTTCATCTCTCCCCTCCTCGATATGGGTCTTTCATCTGACAGTTTATGAACCCACGTGGCTTATGAGGGTGTGAAAATATGAGTTTGCGTGAGAAAGTAGCGGCACGCGTACTTTCGCATTCTCCGGAGGTACTCAAATATGGATCTCGAGGGTGCTTCCGCGTAAAAGGCTTTTGGCATTTTGCTTGCTTAGAAATCCATCTACTTTTACTTAGTCATTACATTTTAAAAGATTTTGACATGATTCTCGAAAAAAATATCAGCACGGAAATAAATATTTGGCTTTTAAATTTGTTTACCAGAGTTCTGTTATGTGGCGCGAAAAAAAAATTTTTTTTAAATGTAAAAGAGAAAATTTAAATAATAAAAGGATAACTTACGCATTCGAATCCATTTCGTAGTCCTTGGCCTTAGCAGCATGTTTCCTGCGGCAACGACAGAAAAGAACAAGTAGCGCGCAGAATAGAAGGAACACCGCTCCGCTGACCACCAGTGCGATCAGTGTCGGGGTCGCCAGTGCGCCAGCCTGGGCTATGTAGGAAGGTCCGACTGTAGACACAGTTTATCTTTCTTATATCTACACTAGGTTAGGTTAGGTTTACCGATAAAAGAGTTATCCCAAAACTTTTTAATACCAAAATAATCCCAAAATATACTTGATGTTAATACTCACTTTCAGCTTCGGCGTATTCGCCGCACTTTTGTCGATCGGCATCAAGGCAGAATCTCACCCTGATTCTAGGTTCGACACTGGAGTCGTCGGGGTCCTCTAAAGTTCCGGTTCTTGAGGTCGCAGAATTTCCAAGAACTTCTAGCGGCCATTCAGCGACGATTCTCCAAGTGTTATCGGATCCGCTGTCCGACTTTTCGATAGATGCCAGCAACGAGAGACAGGTTGCCGCTATGTTAATCATCAGATTTCCACCTTCGGGATCATATGTAACTCGCATAGGTGATGGAATTCTTGCCACCGTCGTTGTGGCCGATATTTCTTCTGAATCGTTGGAGTGACTTATGGTGTTGTACACTTTGACCTTGAATGAGTAAGTTTGGTGCTGTTCCAAGTCTGAAACATTGCAAGGATTTGACCGACATTCGACTTCCAGCCATTGACCGGGCGCTTGCTCCCTTGGTGGAGAACAATCTTGTGCGAATACATCTTCGCGTCCGGCTACTCGACGATACGATATGAAATATTTTGTAATAGGCAGTCCACCGTCGAAGCCAAGATCCCAAGAAAGAGTTACGAAGGTTGGACCAACGTCGGTCGCTACGACTCTGGTCGGCCTGTCGGGTGCTCCTTTAGTTTGCAATATGATCCTCGATGTCACGGCGCCTTGCGCATTCGTTGCTCGACAGTTGTATGATCCGTAGTCTTCATGCCTAATATTTGTAACGCGAAGAACTGAAGTGTAGACATCGTAATTATCGTTGATCGACGAAATTTCGTAATGTGCATCGCTGGACGAGCTACCGAGAGGTGCTTGATGTTCTCCGTAGTTCCACTGGAATTCGGGCCTGGGCCAGGCTTGGACTTTACAGGCTATCTCGGCAGTCTCCTTCAGATTGTACGCAACTTTGCCGTGTCTGTGGAGAATTATTGGCGGATGTTCTACTTTTAGCATCATTTGGGATTCGACTTTCTTGACTTCGTTGGTAAATACGCATGTATATTTTCCGCGATCGTTCGGCACAATTTTGTCGGTGTGCTGTCGGGCGGCACCCAGGAAACTCAACGTTGAATTGACGGTGATAACTCTGCCGTGACCTTCCGTCATTGTCGTTGTTACTTTATAAAGGCTTTCGTCGGCAGTGAGTTCTACGTCATCCTTTACCCAAGTGACGTTCGGTCCTGGCTTACCCTTAGCCACGCACGATACTTGAAATGAGGATTCACCGACTCTGTGGGAAAGAGGAAATGCGAATTGACTCTTGGAAATTGCTTTAATTTGCGTAATTGATATGAAGTGTTTAGCAGGCCGTGAAGGCCCAATTAAAATAAAACGAGTGTTGTGACACTTGGAATCAATTTCAAGGGCGACAACAGGCAAAGTACAGAAGTGAACCATTAAAAATAATTTATTTTCATTCACAGAAATTTTAGTATCTGATCAAGAATGGTATAGTTTTTTAAATTTCTATTCTAATGAGTCGAATTAAATGGTCGCTAAAAAACTATTTGCTTTAATTTGTCCATTGGTCTTGTGGTCAATGTTAAAAAATCCAGATCTATAATTGGATAAAATATAAATAGCTAGTTGAAGTCAAGCTTTCATTCTGCGTCTGCAGAGTATTTTGTAATAAAATTATGGTAAGCGAAATAGAATGTGATATTGATAATGAACATGAAGGGTAGATAAAATTATACTCACTTTCTCGTAACGTGAGGCTGAAGTTTCGTTAAAATTGTTGGTGGCTGATGAACGGTAACGTTGACAGTGGCGGGCTCTCCGTTTCCAATTTCGTTCATGGCATGACACTTGTATGTTCCCTCGCTTCCAAGGTGCACGGATTCGATTTCGTATTTAGGTCCCGTAGGCATGATGATAGTTCCGACCTCTCCAACTTTAGACCACTGAAACTGCGGTTCCGGAAACCCCGGTGGATTCGTCGAACATGACAGAATTACTTTCGAACCTTCGATGGCTACTGGTGCATTCGGAGTGATTCTCGCAGGTCCCGGCTTGTGCCGGATCTTAATTTGTACTTTTGCACTAGCGGAGTAATTTTTCTTCTCTCCTCCGCTAGGATATATAGAGTTTACAGCTCTGCAGGTGTAGTTTCCCGCGTCATCCGCGGTCACTCTCGATAGCCTCAAGATTTTGCCCTGCTGTCGAAATTCCGGGCGACCGTCTCGTAGCCACTCAATAATCGTTGGCGGAGGATTGGAAGAAACGTTGCAATGAACCGTGATTGGGCTTTCTACTTCGCTAATTCTGATGCTGCTGCCTTCAATTGCCACAGTCGGTGGATACAAAACATCCAGCACCAGTGAGCTCTCGCCCTTTCGGCTAAGTTTGTTATCAGCTTGGCATGTGTATTTTCCGGCATCTTGTAATGTGACCATACGGATATCATGATTGAAAGACATAGATACGAAACTGTTATCTCTTAACCAGTGAACGCTAGAAACAGAAGGTTTTGAGTCGACATGGCACTGCAATCTTGCCGTTCCATTGATTTCAATCCTGAGTGGATTATGAGGCCCGACAGATACACGGGGGAAGTAGTTTACGTCCAATGTCACGGTCGCTTTCAAAGTTTCTCCGACCTGCATTGCCCTATTTCGTACCACGCAACGCAGTTGGGTCCCATCGTCGTCCTTTTGCGGTACCATGGTAAAAGTTCGTCCAGAATGAAGAAGAACATTACTGTCGCCTTTGTACCAGTTGACTTCCGGTTCGGGACTACCTCCGTTCGTGTTGCACTGAAGTTCGATCCTTTCGCCTTCGTTAGCAATAGCTAATGCAGGGAAAATTGTTGGTGGTCCAGGCTTTCGCAACACTGTCAACGTGATATTCTTGTGGTATAGATTTTCACCGGTTCCACTGACTTTCACTCTGCACTCGTATTTCCCGTTGTCGCGTTCGTATGAGACATTCCGGATTTCGAGATTGTATTGACCATCCGCCAGATGCATATGCACCTTATAATAAGGCGCGAGTGCAGTTTGCTCGATGGCTGCATTGTCGTGTACGTCATTCCTATGCGTCAACCAGAAATATGTAGCGTTCTCTCGTACGGGTGAAAATCGACATTGCAGCACTACCGTAGATCCTTCTTTCGTATCTACCTGCGATTCTTCTGCTAATCGCGCATTCGCCAGAGCTGCAACAGGAAAATAAATCAAACGTTAACGCTTAAGTCAGTTATAGTTTATTTATTTAAATTATTAGCATTTTAATTGCAATTTTTTAATATATGTGTCCTTTTTCGAGGGTGCTGAATACTATTCGAACAATGTATTTACTATGTAAACGTAATTTTTTAACCTTTTCCTAATACTGCCGACCATGGAAATACGACTTGTCAGCAAGGTTTTATGTTAACAATGGCACTTTCAACCGAGCGTCAAGGGGGTAGGGGAGGTCGTATACGTTGAATCGACGGGGCTACGAGGTATTTCAGTCGTTAGGAAAGGCTCACATCCGTATAAAGCCGGGGATTTTCACCCTCTTGCAAGAGAGCGAATCGACGACGAGAATTCTTTACGGGACACTTGGACGTTATTACCCTTTCCTCGCATTCGTCTCTTTATCGCGCATAAAGTATCAAGTTCCGCGACGACGCAGCCCGAGAATCGCACGCACGCTTAAAGTACGTATGGGCCAGACAGATTCGCATCAGATGTATAGTTTTATAATGGACGAACTAGTCGATTTATGCTCTTCGCAGTGCTCGAGGCAGTATTCCAATAATATCCATGGCAAGCTTAATAACAATCTGTCATGATGATCCTTATTGTTTACGTGTCTTTTAGAAAAATATTCATCAGCACACGTAAAGGTTTTGAAAAACTACCTTTAGGGCTAAGTTACGGGTTTTATATTGAAATACTACCACTTAAGCTTTCCGCTGACGGAATACCAGCGGAGGCTTTCAAGTCAGTCAATTCTGTAAGGCTCTATTGCGATTCGTTCCAAAGCTGATTCTATCCTTCCATTCACTAGACGCATTCATGGGTCGAAGGAAATTCCGCATGCACCGTGGCCTCTGGTCTGTGAACATTTTGATCGTGATGTGCGTCGCGTATATACGTATATATTTACGGTATCGTCGCGCGTTATCTTGCCTCAAATGCCGATTCGCGCGAGCAACGGTACTCACCAGTAACCAGTCGTGTACGCTTCTGTAAAGAGAGTCTACTATGCCGACGAGCATTTTACGCACGTCTCGTTTCCCTTCGTTCGCCTTCTTCACGCGATACGGAGGTATTTCGATGCTCGATGTGTAACCGTTGTTCGTGCCAGAAACCCGAGTCGCAATGTACGATCGAGGGGAAAACAGTTTTTCGAGCCGAGTGTATGTTGCTGCGCTCTCAATGAGTCTGGTACCCCCGACCGATCGATGCAATCTTCCAGGTGGTCATAAACTTTTACGTTGCAGCAAGCGATCATACACTGGTTGCAATGTAATTGGTAATTTTATCGAAATAATCAATTATATGAAGGCATTTGCATTTTCAATTTGTTGTTGCAATTGCTTTAACTATATCCGTCTTCTCTCTCCGTCGGATACCATAGTAAAAGTAATTTTTATGAACGACGAATTTATTTTACAGTTTTATCGACAACTGCAAAAAGTATTAACGAAATTATATTTTCAATGTTATCAGCGAATATATATATGTTATTATAAAAATGAAAAACAAACACATTTGTCGCAGCCTTCTTCACGCGTTGTGGTTGTCGTGCCGCGACGGAATGTGCAAGTTTGTCGAATGTCCTCGCGAATGTGGGTCGTGAATGGGTCGGTCGCGTAACGGTACGCTGACTTCACCTTTCTCTCGATTTTATCACGATTCCATACGATTGATACTTACGCGCCGGCAGTTTTCTCCGATTGCCCCAAGTCTTGATGGAAGTCAGTGACGACGGTTGATAGTTTTTACCTTCCGGAACAGAACATACAGAAATACGCACTTGCGGTAATAATTAGTTATGACGATGTCACGACGACGACGCTTACGATAATGCAACCGGCAAATTCGGTGTATTGTGCATATTTCACGAAGCATTATGAAATGTCACGCGTAACGAACATGTGCTCGTTTTCGCTAACGCCAATGAAAATAAAAATAATTGCCGATTCAATTGTCCCGTTCCGATTAAATTATGCAAATGAATCATTGCAGATGTCGGCCATTTGCATTGTTTTGATTAATAATGAATAGAATTAATTGCAGTAATAATTGTTGACTACATCGCGAACTACGCAGACTATTTGATTCCAGTCAAGCACGAAAATCAATTGCGGCTTTTATCCATACGGTGAATAGAAATGCTTGTTGGAAAGGTTAAAAAGCATAACTGCTAAGTGTTACTTCAAGTAAAAGCTAATTGTTTTTAACCAAAATATTCCTTTGGGTTTTCGTTACCTCTTATTTTGATACATTAGACGCTGTATGCACGCGCAAGTGTAATGTAGACCTGTTTTATGCATATATCGATTTTTAGATTTTCTCCTTTGGATAGAATATATTCCGGGTTATCAAACTTGTTCTTCTTCTTGACTGCAACTTTTATAGGGTATCAAAAGCCTAACTTGAAACCAATAAAAATATCAAAAATATTTCGACGATTTGTATATCCCGTATTAGGATGAGCCGTTCGGTAACTAAGAAATAACAATGTGGCAAAAATGGACCCATACCCAAAACAAAGTTCCACGCTCCGTTTAGGTGGATTTAATCCCATTCATTCGAAACTATGGCAATAATGCGTTACCTCCCGTTTTATCGTCGCCGAGAAAAAAGCGCGGCTGCGGTATTTCAAACGCGGCAGCTTGTACATGGAAATTTGAAAATATCGATTGACTCCCTCTTCGTGAACTTTTTGCCCGTCTTTTGACACGGTTCACCGAGCGAAGTATTCCCGAATAAACCCGTCCTACCGGTGTTGCTTCTTGTCTCTCTTTCATCCGTCTCGGTTTATCGATGATTACACGCTCCGGCAGTTACGTCGACGACGAAGAAGACTTTGCGGGGCCCGCAGGATGCTCCTTATTTCGCGAAGCCGTTTTAATGGCGGACTCTTAAGACGTTCCACGCAGCACCTTCTCCAGAGCCGAGTCAGTGAATAAATTTCATGTGATTTGATTACGCAGTACTGGTGCACACAAAAGCAAGAACAGGAAATTCTATAGTATAATCATATTTTATTTTAAAATAATATTCTTAAAGTGTGTAATTTACAATAGTTTTTGTGTCCCAAATATGTCAAGACATATTTTGTCCACAAGGCATGTCATGTGGATTTGTTAGCCAATAAACTATTTGTCATGAGAAGAAACATATTCTGCAAATGTTCGGGGTGTGCTAAACCCTCTATTACATTCATGTGCGGTTATCGACTGTTAAAGATATTGAAATCTGGATCACACTTATTTCTTGCATGATATCCCGTGTGGAAATTGTGCCAGTACTACCCTTAATCCACATTAAATCTGGTATGGTTTGGATAGGACTATGTCATAAGAGTCCTTTTCCATGAGTATTCTCAAATTTATAAGTATTAAAATTCATTAAAACAAATATTTTACGTATCTATTGTGTGAGTGTGGCTCAAACGTGACACACGAACGCCATTTCTCATCATGCTGAAGGCCGTCGATTTAATGTTTGCGAAATTCCGTGAACCGCTTGCACCTGACAGCAAGTGGGGTGCTGCCGGAAGTCGGGAGGTGAGAACGAAGCTTGAAGTCGACGGCTCTTAAAGCTCAAAGGAAATTGCAAATAGTAACGGATCTCCGCGGATCATGGGCGGATACTTTCAGAGTTGAATTACGGCTAAGAACCTTGTAAGAGAAGATGGGTAACTTTGTAGCAGCCCGGTGCGTAACGGGAAGCTCGTCCCCAGTTGACGAAATTCGTTCTCGGATCAGTTATTATTATTTTCATTTTGAGAAAGCAGAATTTCAACGTAACTTGTAATCAATATATTCCTGTGCACCAACGGTATTGTCGACTTGCTCAACCTTTGATGACATCGCATGCTGAATGTGCGGATAAAATCATCAGGCGCTGGCGGCATTCAATTCCGCAATATTAAGTGAGTACGCTATTCGCGTATTTGTATACAGTACATTGCACATTGTTAAAAAGCAGGGCTCTTTTATTTTTATCACGCATTACATTACAGCCTAATCTGTTGTAACATTTTATTTCCATTCCAACCATGTCCAGCGCTGCAACGAAACTAAGGCGATCGATCAAAACCGTTATCGTCAAACCCAAATCGCTCGACGGGAAACGTGTCGCCCTCAACTTTGATTTTTTAAACGGAACATACTGGCCTGCTTTGCCTCTCTTTGCTATATCGAATTAATGCGCTATTTTACGAGCAACCGCTTTAAGTAATTGGCGCGCGCAAACAATGCCGCCCGACCACGCCGCGTTATCGAGATCCGCTGATCAAGTACAATGTCGGCCTATCGACTGTTATCGATGACTGAATTAATAAGCCTTGAAACTATCTCGATAGATCAAACGGTGCAATTTCAGCTTCTCGCGTGTCCAATTGGTTTATGGGCTGCTGAAAAGAGGGGGACACCAACGGCGAAAACCAGCAGTGAGTGAGTGAGTGAGTGAGTGACAGAGTGATAAATAGCGCAAGTTGCGGATCGCGAGAAAGGCCCAGACAAAGAGACAGAGAAAGAGCGAGTGCATATTCACATTCGTAAGTGGCACGCGATGGTTCGCTCCTTTTGAGTCTATAATTCCGCGGGGTAACTTCGCGGCGTTATAAATAAGAAATGTCGTTAGCGTTTAATCGATATGACCTTATTTAGGTCTATCGCGCGTCAGCGTTGCGGAAAAGTCGATAGGAAAGGCCAGCTTTTGCGATGGCACATCGTAGCGAATGCGGGATGATTCGATGCGGGGGCGCAGTAGCAGCCGAGAAAAAGAGGACGCGAGGATCTTATGCCCGGCACGCTAACGACTTGCTTGCAGTCACGTTATGCCTTGTACAACATGCCTGCCATTTTTTATGCCAAAACTACTTGCGAAATTTGTCGTGGAACGCACCGCTTTACTTTGCTCCTATATCGTAAACGGTCTTTCGAATAAGGAAAGCGTCTGACATATATACCCGCTTCTTTTTAAAGCGACGAATAACTATTTTTGTCCCTAGTGCTTCGCCAATGTTTTAATTAAGTTTTACGATTGCTATTTATCAATTCTAATTGCACCGACAATCGTTAAAGTTTCAATATTTATCGCTTTTATTGAAGCCGTTTGATTCCAGCACATTTCCCACTTTGTCATATTCCTCTTTAACAAAATATACGAGGTATTTTTATTTGCAACGTATTACTGTCTGAGCAACAGGTTAGGCGATTGAATAATAATAACGAATAAGAATGTCAATTATTTGTCATTCATATCTACAATTGACACTGACATTTTATCGCCTGATTGCGTGTTTTATTTTTAGAGTCATTCATCATCCCAATTACTTTGCGTTTCCAACTCCAAATAAATTCAGAGGAAGTAAATTAAAGTGGCCAACTATTTCAAATCCCAAACAAAAAGGTAATTTAAATTAAATTCGCAAAACCGGTGCCATGTGATTTATGCTCCTTTTCGTTCACTTTAAAAAAAAAGAAAGAAACATCATTGCGGAGGGTCCACGCAATTTGCCTTACAAACACTCTTCGATTTTTCATGCCAGAACGCGTTCTACACCCCTAAAACGAATATCAGCCCATCCAACTCGTCAACGTTGTTGCACGTCGCAAAAATGTCTCGCCTCGAACGACAAGTTGAAAAGAGCATTTCCCTGCAAACAATAAAAGCTGTCGTAACCCGTAAAAACGACGCTATTAATAACGTTGTCACGCGGCTGCAAAAACGGGAGGGGGCAAAGCCACGAATGTTTCAAGACCGGGTGACCCCACAGGGGTTTTATAAAGTTCCTAGGGAGAGTCGCTTGACGTTCCCCTTTTTCTAGGAGGGAAAGAAGTCGTCGAAGAAGAGGAAGAAAAACCATCCCTTTCGTTTCTGCGAGTAAGTAGAGGAGGAGACGCGGAAAGAATCAACGACAAGTTGCTCGGTGCAGGCTCTGCGACCGTCTCGTCGTTCAGGAGGACGTATACGGAGTGCACGCCGGTTGCCGTGTATATAGATAGAAGGGGACAAGAGGGAATGAAGATGCTCCTTTACGAAGAACCCGGCAATTTCTTACCGGAAGAGCTGCGATGGCGTCCTGTTGTCTTATTTGCGACATTTGTTTCGTCGACTGGTCTTGTGTCGATGCTTTTCTAAGACGCTTTTCTCTAAGCCCTGGGACTTACAGTATGAAAAATAAAATTAACTTGCCTCGAACGATTATGCAAGTTGACGTTTCATGGTTTCCATCATGATGCAAGTATATAAGGTGATTGTTAATCCTTGGTTTCGGGACTATCAAAGTTTGACCAAAGAATATTACACAAAAGCTCACAACGCACCCATTTCCTTGTTTACAAATGGCATGTATGAGTATATCTCTACAACTTTGCGTACATGTCCTACCAAAGTTTGCTTATATTTGTCATACTCAGAAAACATACTTCCAATTTTTTTTCCTTGAGTAATTTTCTGGTCAATTCATGAATAGATGGGATGGAATCAATACAGCTGAAATGTGCGTCACCACCAAGGCGTCCTTGAAATTTTAGAATCATCTGCTAAGAAGTCGGGGTTTCTTATTTACTATAAGTCCTCCTGGAATTCTGATAATCTGATTGATGTTGTAACTGATATTTTTGCTTAAAGGCACCAATCAATAATAATTTCAATACAAGATATAATTGGATAAAGGTCATCAATAACAAAAGCGATTTATTTATAAACTTATGCGATGATTCACATTTGCGATCGGCATGAAATATGCATTTAATCGAGAAATTTCAGAGGAAATGAATAAATCGATGAATTATTCAGAGAAACGTCACATTAAAACGCTCAAATATAAAGAATGCACGTTCAATTAATGTACCAAGTATTAATTCAATTGCGGCTTGCCAGTGAATAATAAAATGTCACTGAAATCGCCGAGCATGCATTAAACGTACATTAATGATTTATAATTTGTCCGTTCGCCGAATAAAGAAACGCAATTACTGCGTTCAAAAACAAACAACGTCCTGTTGGCGACGTTGAAATCTATCGGCTGTGCAACTTCTTGGCAAGTTATTGCAATCTCCTTTTCAAGTACACACAGACCGAAAGTTTCGCGGCGTTCGGTCTCGGACTAGATTCAGAAAATGGGGGACACACACTATACGGCTTTTCGCGATGGTTTCGCGTTCTCGGCGACTGAACTGAAAATCGATTTTCAAATGGTACGCGATAAATTTGCAGGTCTGCGACATTCTGTGCAAACGTATCCCTTACCACTCGGCACGTGAGTGACGAATCGGGCCGAATGTCGTTGCCGAACAATGCAGCCGCTTCTTCTAATTGGATAGAATAGTACGTTTCAGCGATTCCCTGACGCTCGAAACAAATATATCGAACGCCATATTTTTGTCAACGGTTGCAGCAGACCGCGGGCATTTCAATCGATGAAAGTAATCAGTCTTCCTAACAGCGTAACGGCGGTTCACTCGGAATAAAGAGCAAAAAATATGATTGATCACATATAATAAGGGAAGGATCGGCGAAATTTATTAAATCGAAATAAAGACAAAAGAATTTTAAATCGGAATATCTTCATCCCTCAATCAGCGGGAAACGTTGTAACGTATATAATACGGGGTGCCTGCAATTATTCAACAGACAATCGTTATAATTACTAGCATATATACTGGAAATCAAGCGTTTATTTGAACATTATATACGTAAACCACCATCAGTGAACCTTCATTCAAGCGCCGGTCATCCGTATCGCTGTACAAGCATCAGGCTTTTTGGCCTTTTTTTATATCCGCGCGCGCTGCAAATCATTGTTAAATGCGGACTTTAAACACGTCACTGCGCGCGGAGGAGCTTTCGCGAAAACGGAAAATTCTGGCCAAAGAGATTTACCATGTTTCCCGTCACACATAATATCGCGCGGCTAATTTAGCGGATTAACTGCTCTATCGCTTATTGACATTTTCGGGCGATTTGCAAAATCAAAGTCAGTTTGATTGATCCTTTGGCTCCGCGCTCTGACGTTATTTTCTGAAATTGTACTGTCGTCGATACACAACTGGCGCTGTCGTGTTTGCATATATGTAAAGCTTATTAGAGCTTATATAAAAGCTCCTATTGCCAAGTCACAATACACATCACTCGAATGTGTCATCGGCGGTTATACCGCTTCAGTCGTGACTATTTTTAACACATCAACATTTTTATATATCCAGTTTTTTTTCTACAGGTATATCCATATTTCGTACATTTCCATAGATTATTCCATAATCTCGATTTGACGTTGAAGAATTCTGTTCATCGTGTCAACCAATCTTCTTTTACAATTTTAAACCCTTATATAGTGGCCTTTTGTCGGCCACTTTTTGGAAAGTAATTGTCACAAGTGTAAGCAACATTTAAAGTCAAAAGTGCTGATAAAACTGTCGGGCTATGATTTTCAAACAAGTCCAGAACAAGTTTCGAACATATGAGACATTCGATCAGCAGGTATTATCGTGGAACTGAACCAGTAAAGGTGATGATGTAATGCTCGTTCGGACGGTGAGTGTTGCTGCAGTAAAGAAGGTGTATAGATGCATGTCCTTCGAATTCCATTAAAAATCCACAGGTAAAAGTTACACCCTTATCTATAAGAAATAGTAGTATACCCAGCGAAACGAACAAACCTCCAGTAAGTGCGATTATCGCAATGTCAATATCCAGCGCTATTATTTCCTACAATTTTCCTAAAAAAACATGGACCAACTATATTGTTTACATATTTTACTTATTGTTATTGTCAACTAATAATTGCAAAAGAATACATTCAGCGATAAATTGAGAACAATTTTAATGTAAGCTTCGAGCGACGAATTCTGGAATAGAGGAGAACCGCTTTCAAACGATACATGGGTGGAAAGAAGAAAGGAAAGAAGAACGAATGGCAACTACTCGAGTGACATCAATTTGGCGAAACTCGGAGGAGGGAAAAACGAACGGAATCAATTTAAATAAACACCCCAGCCTCTCGTTCACCCCTTAAATCGGTCTCTTGCGCTCCGACAACCTGCCAGACGGTAAGAGACACTCGAGACTGGAAAACCAGAATGCAGTCATGGATTTCGTTCATGTATCGCGGTTGCAACAAGCGCAATCGCGCCTGGAAAAATTGACACTGAAATTGCAACAACCATCGTGCATAACAATAGAATTCTCCTTACAAAACTCTCAAATTCTTCCTCGAAAATCAAGTTTCAAAGAAAGTTGTGTGTATTTTACCACGTTTTACCATCGGTTATCACGTGCCAGGGAAGCTGGTGTTGCATTCAAACGACAGATGGCGCCAGGGTGGGTCTCGCGGAGGAGTGCGTTTTGACCGTTGGAATAATCGTAATACTCTCGCCACATGTAGCATACGCGCGCGTGGGCGTGTCTAACGACGTACGTGTTATATCTTTCATTTTTCTTTAGTTTGAAATGAAAAAAATTTCAAGAGAAAAATAGAAACGAGAAAATAATATTATTCAAATACAAGACTATCTGGCATATGATTACAACAAGCCTAACCAAGACTTTCAAATGAATATAGAGAAGATGCTGGAATATTTCGTAAGCTTATAACGTTCTCTATCGAAGATAAAATACTTTATGGCCTTCGCGTTACTGTCCAATACTGTACAATTAAGGCGAAGCCGAGACGACAAATTGGGCTCTTGGCTAAATGTTTTAAATCAAGCGAAAATATATCGGAGTCGTTGACACCTTTGCCTGATGGTTATAGTTTCGCAAACGGACGGGCGTGCACGTACATGTATAAAACAATACCGGTAGAAAACACACACACACACACACACATATAAGCTTTTGTGACAGCACGTTGTCGGATTGCGTAACGCCGTAACGTATTCTCTCTCTCCCTCTCCCTCTCCCCCATTCGGCCTGTTGGTGCGCTGTGTGTTACGGCAGTTTTACGAACTGCTGAGTGCGATATTATTTTTGCGCAAAGTCGAGACGGTCGGCTAATGTCACGTGTCCGTGTCAAATGTACAAGAATGCGAGGAACAAGTAAAAAAAAAGGGCAAACGTGATACGGACGACTGCAAGGAGCTATAAATAAAGGCACGCATAACGACCTCGAGTGTTTTCGCGACAAAATTTGAATTATTACGGACGTTACGGTCTTGGAAGAATACATCTCACTCTCTCGCTCTCTACTGATGTAACTTTTTAAAAGTCAAAATTACTTGTATGTGTATTTATATATGTATACACGCACTATATTGGTATAAAACGCGATTCTTCCAGCGGAACATTTTCAATAACATTTAAGAGGCTTTTCCGCATTATTATAATTAAAAAGCATTGCAATATAATCGTATTTGCGCTACACCTTTACAGTGTTTAACAATGCCCTCGTTAAAGCCGTTTTTCTTAATGCAAATGGACACAGCCGATAGTCGGTTTTTCGAAATGCCCATTTACTATTAATATACTTGATTCGCGTATATCGGCGGTATAAGAATTTAGCATAACGCTGGCAACCCCTTTTTTCGCATTGCGTAACTAAATTAATTACAGCGCGTAAATACCG
>JAPYZR010011918.1:0-11089 GCA_030522945.1 Trichopria nigra
GAATCTCTTCATAAAATTTCATTTACTTGTTACACATGGATATTTTCTTTTAATCTCGATTGTTTAAAAAATCATTCCAAAAGCTTTTTTGAACGAATTTGATTTTTCATTAAACAATAAACGTAAATAGTTAAATAAAAATATTTAACGAATAATAATTATCATTAATTTTAATACATTTAAGGATTTATATATGTATATATATATATATATATATATATATATATATACATATACTGTATATACTATATATAATGTATATATACATTATTTAAAAGAATAAAAATTTGTATAATTTGAAATATATTACAAAACAAGATTGTATTATTATTTTACCAGATATGCCCATAATTATATTTGCAATTTTCTTTCAAATCTTGACACATTTTATCAATTACTTTTATATAATGAATATTATGTTTCGTTTTGTAAATATATAAATTGATGTTTTAATATTGCATTTTCTTCAATTACTCAACAATTTTTTTTTGTATCAAATATGTACAAATAACAAAAATTAAGTAATGTTAAAAAAAAAGAAATTTTTTACGTTTTTTAGATGTTTTATATTGCTCATCCTTATTGCGTGAATTGTAATTAATATCTATTTTTTCTTATATTATATGTACATTTCTTATTTAAATTTTTTTTATATCTATAATCAACACATATATATATATATATAACACTTTTCTATGTTGTTTTTATGGTTTTTGGATTATAGTTAAAATTTTGTAATCTATATTGATTAAATTATAAAATTATAAAATTATTATTTATATAATCTATTTATTAATTTATTTGCTTACGTACATGATTTACATTGATTTACATGGTCAAAATGTGGGGTCAATTATGTAATGATTTGAATTATTGAAAATGCTCTTACGTCAGGTTACATCATAAGAGAACATATAACTGATATGATGTCATATGTGTTTTAACGTACATATAGCATCGTCGTGCGATATAGAACAGTTTTCAACCCGTCGTACATTAAAGTAGGCGGTTATCGATTCTTCAAGCGTTCATGCTCTGTAACAATGATTATGAATCATGCTTAATTGTCTTTGTAAACAAATAAAGCAAAATTTATGAGAAAACTTTGTTTAGAAATGAAAAAGAAAAGAAAAATGTCTATAGAGAATAGGAAAAGCAAAAAATTCAACACGAGACAGAAAAGATAAAAAGTCAACAAAAATGGCAATAAATTACATAAAAAAAATTAAATATACATATAATAACAAATTTTTTAAGGACTGGTCTCATACGTGAAATTTTTCTGTAAAATCATAAAAAAAAAGCGAAAAAAAGTACCCCTTATTCGACATCAACCTACTATATACTCCAGAAATGTATACATACATGAACCCTTTTAACACGTATATGTGTGTTAACGTGTATACTTCCCAAATCCCAGAATATCCAGATAATTACATAAATCCGTAGATATTGCACGTATAATAACTGCGTGAAAATGGTCGATGCATCCTTGACCTGCGACAACATCGAGCTGCTTTATGAATTGTTCATGGCGGGTGCTTTTTCGAGCACAAAATATTTTTACACATTATCTTGCCCGTAACTTTATTTTCTATATTATAAAATTGTTTATCAATTAATATATTATCCAATCAACTTTATTGTCAATTCATTATAAAATCCAATTTTTTTAATGTACAATATTGTATTTTAGCTTTTATAGCCTTCGACAGATGGCGCGCATCACTGCGGTTTTATCGCAAGTAACAAAGATTGTCTTTATAGTCGATTTACATTTATTTATATCGAATGCATACAAACAAATTAGTTTACTTCTTTTTTATATTCATTTACGTTTATTTGTCAGACTTTTTTTTGTTACAAAAACTTATAAAATATATTCCTCACTTCTTGCCGAACGTCTCGATTCGGCATTCTATATATACTTTGTGCCGAGTGTATGAAAGGAAGATCAATTTTCCACGGAATTTTCGGCAGCTTAAGAAACCCCTACTATCTCTGTGACGGATAATCGGCGTACCAGCTGAATGCTCCATTCGCCCCCGTATGGGCTCCAAAGTCGATGTAATCGAGAATACGTGGCGGGGATCTTTCGTTCCTGGTGATTTGTCCGTCGATGTCATCGACGTCGCGATGATGTTGACGGGAAATCGACGATGGCAATAATGGTTCCGATTGTCTTGCGATCCTCGACACTTGCGACGTCGATATCGGATTCAGTTCGATGATGTCGACGCCTTCAATCGGTATCGCGATGTAACGGGGCCCTGCCAGCGCCACATTAAGGCCGCAGACGAGAAACGCTGTTAAAGTCTGAAATAACGGTGAACATATTCAAAATAGTGATAAATACTACAGTAAAAAAAAAAAAAAATTGATAATTTTAGACCAGGTGTGAAGATTTTGGATGTAAAGGAGAAGAAGTGTAGATTGAATATCGACATTTTTCTCTTTAATTAGAAAATATAAGAAAAACAATAAAAATGGATAAGAACACGCTACTATAATAATTGACCATAACAATAGAAAAGAATTGAAATGGATGGAAATAAGCCAATAAATGTAACAATTACCTAACAACTATGTCACGTTTTAAATGTTTGGAGGGATCCTCAAATGTTTGCAGGGATGATCAAATATGTCAAAATAAAACCCCGAAACCCGTTTTTAGCTACATTTTCATCATACCTGTTGGCCCTTCAAGACAACTGTGGGGATAGACCAGAAATATGTAATATATAATTTTTAAAGCTTAAAAAATAAGTAACGAAATTGACTGACGATAAAATTAAACTTTTCCAGTGAAGGGAGCGATGAACAATTCTTTAAATTATTTTGTAAAATAAACTCTGCATCTCGTATTTCAGATGAGAAGTCCATCCTTAATCCCTAGCGCGGATATTCCATTTACTACGTAGCAGCATTTTTACGCTCACTTTTACTAAGTAAGTTCTCATTGGATTAATAAGTCGTTACGTTTTATGCGGCTTGTTATAGAACCGTGCGAAAAAGCAAATTGTAAAATTATTCTTTTACAAAATTTTTAATTTTACATATTTTTTACGTTGTTTACCGTATACAGTGATTGTGTTTGCGTCATGTGTGAATTTATGACTATTGAAATGAAAAATGTACGTCTTGAAAATAAAAAATTTATCAAAATTGAGTTGGAAAATCTATAGATTCGTTGAAAAATTTTGTCAATAATCGTCAAAAATTGTGAAAAATGTCGGCAATTGACATAAACTAATAAAAAAAATAAAAGCATCACGCTGAAAAATAATAACAAATTATTATAATATTTGTTCGATATAATAATAATAAAATAAATATATTAATAAATAAATAAATTCATTATAATAAGAATAATATATACTTCAAGACATTCCAATGGATTTAAATTCAAGAATAAAATTTATTAATTAAATTGTACATAATTCAAAATGGACGTCTCAATATTGCAGACGAATATTTCGAAAATGTTTCAATTTCTATAAAAATCTAACGATTCAATGTTACACAAATCTATCTATTGCAAATTGCACATATACATAACGCAGCAAACGAAAACGGATTGCAATAATAATGCAATAAAAGAATAAAATTGTTGGCATCTGAATTCAATTTCTTCGATATTCGATTCAATATTCCGAATACTCTTGAATGTCCAAAAAAGAATATAATGCTTCGAGTTTTGAATATCTTTGAATCTTTAATAAATGTTGAGGTTATGACCAAAAGATTTGAGGATTTAACGGACGATATTCAAAAGTATTCAAAAGAATTGAATGTGTTTTTCTCGAATCTCATTCAATTCCTTTTCGTTTCTTGATAGTCAAAAAATTGGATTCAGAGGAATTAAAAGAATTCAAATTTCAATTACTCTTGAATACTTTTTCATTTGCTGTATTACAAATTTGCTAACAATTATATATATATATACAACCTTCTTAAAATTCGTATTCATTATATGTATAGTTTATATATAACTGTATGCAGAACAATGTACGAATAAGCAACAATGTAACATCAATTCAACGCAATTTTAAAAAGTAAACACTTGTATAACATTGAAACATCTTGAAAACATTCGTCCGCATAATTTTTAATAACGGAAATTTCAGATCAATTTGAATTTTTCATTCTTTGATTTAAATGTTTTTGAAATGAGTGAGATATATAAATATTCTCTACTTTATGAATTTTTACAAATTTATTATTTACGGATTGACATGTGTTCAACAATCATTTTTTAAACTCTGCTGAATCCATTTCAATACATTTTCGTTTAGGATCGTGGAATCGACGTATAGGAAATTCATAAAAGTTCTTTTGTAAGTAATTGATTTTTCTTTTATTATTAAATCCACTGAATTTTTTCATATTAAAAATTGATAATCGATAAGAAACGAAAATGCAATTATTATAAATACGACTGAATGAAAAACAACAAAATTGTTGCATAAAATATCGTGGATTGTGTAAGTTTACGGAATAAATGGAAATTAATTACCAAAATATTCATGGTTAAATCCTCGCCGGCGATATTAACGGACCAGATATCGTTAACTGTTGACGATGGTAGCAGAGCGACGGTTTTATACGGTCTCGCTCGGCCGCAGCTTTCTAGAATCTGTCATCGCCGAGACCGCCGAAACACCGGCCAATTACATGGATTAGCCTTTAACGAAGCGCTACTGTTAACGTTACACTTTTCCCCTCCTCACTTTCGGCTCTCTTTGTCACGATCGAATTTCATTCAATTATTGACTCGAAACCTACGATCAGACCTCGTCGCCGGCACTTTTCCTCTCGACTTGCGTTCCGGTAAAAGTTTCCATTTATGTCATTAAATAATGATCCATCGATCGTAGCCGACAATTCGATAAGATTTCATTTATGTAAAAAAATACGTTTATTCGCTTACATATTAACATTTACAAATTTCTTTCGACAATTGATTTTATATAAACAACATTTTAAAGTCTACCTGCTCTCTTATTCAATGCTTATCGTACCTCTTTCGTTGCTCGAATATTTCTGTATAACAAAAATGAATATTCTTTTAATGATGGATATAAATAAGAAGAAGAGTTTGCGTGACTTTCTGTGATTACAACCGTCGTGTCTAAAAATTGATTATTTCGAGGCCACTGCGGGAAATTTGCTTATCACTCACTAGGAGTACAAATCGCACTTTCCACGCTTAGCTCGAAAAACATAATACACGCGAGACGTGAATGTTATTGGCACCCGTCCAATCATTCTTCGTATCGTTACTATCATTTTTCTGTCGCTGCTAGTAATTGTAACAATCTAGGATTTCATGATCGATTATTATTCTACGAAGCTAATGTCAATAAATTTGTCGACGAAGAATCGTCACTTATTTACATTTCACGCATCGATAAAAATCCATCACATTCACAGAGAACTGACACCTCCAAAAATATCGACGTTTCTCTTTATCGGCGACGGTCCTACATTTTACAAATATCAAGCGTCGCGATTCTCCTCGCGATTTTACAAGATTGCGCTAAAATTATTCGAGTCATTTCGAAAAATATTAATCTTTTCTCCATTTCGGGCACGTTTTTGGAAACGTTCAATAATGGTTACGCATAATTATTATTTTAATTCCGCGTAGTGATAAGTAAAAAGCGCCGCGATCTAACGCTTTACGCGATTAAAGTAATGATTCGCTCATTATTCAACGTTTTGGGCGACAAGTCCATATTCGACGAAATTCTCGAAAATCTTAGCGCTTGTTCTATCCAACATTCGAAGCTTAGAAATCGGGAAGCAATTTCAAAGTGCGAAAATGATTGACAACAATATTTCGTTGCTCCTTGAAATACATTTAAGGAAAATAATATTAATAACAACAGAGACGTTTACCTACACTAAATCGGGTAACGGTTAACGAATAATAACGCGTAATAAATTCAAGATGAGAGCACGTAACGGAAATACGGTAGTCGAAAGTAATGGTTTCTTCGATCTTACTTTCCTAGTTCATTTCGTTGTCGAAAAAAAAAAAAAAAAAATAAGACGCAAACAACGATTTACAACATTTCCCCCCCCCCACCCCCCCACCCCCCCCCCCCCCCCCACCCCACACTCTTCGCCTTCGGGCACAATCACTTATTTATTATTATTATTATTATTATTAGTTTGTTTCGTTTCAATCATTAAAACATCTCCAGTTCGTCAGAATCTCCGGAATCACTGTCTTCCGCGCCTGCCGCTAAGAAGTTTCTCGTTGGTGTTGTTGCCTGAAACCTGCCTCCGTTTAATTTTCCTCCGAAGGGGACCTTGCGCTTCGGCCCGTTCGCGAAATGATCACCGCCGCCATTGTTCGTCCAGGCTCTTTTTTGGTTGTCGATAAAGTCATGGGTATCGGTATCGTTCTTCACGGGCGTCACGAGATCGATTTCTATGACACCACCACCACCACCACCACTAGTCTTCTGAAAAACAAAAATCGCAAAATTAACTAATGTGACACTTTGGCAAAATTGATTTTTTTTTTCGTTCATAAATAAGTATACAAAATAACAATATGTACATTACGTATTTGCCTCTCCATTAATCCATGAAAGATTAATTTCATTCGTGTCTTGTAAAATCTATTCCATTATTAGAAATTGCCAATTCTAAAGAACGAAACCTCATTATTTCTTGGAGTAAAATTTCACTCTACAAAGAGCGACAATTGAGCTACTCTCTTTTAAAGGAGTGAATTCTTACTCTTTAAGAGTGACATTTCACTCCGTGAAATTTAAAGAGAATGGAATTACGAATGGAAAATCACTTATATACGTGCTTCTTTCACAAAGAATACAATGCTAGTTTAAACTATTATATTCTAAACATGGTCGTTGGACAATTATCACTTTTTCCTATTGCTTATAAAAAAAAAATCATTTATATTTGTATCTCTTTATGTTGTTAATCAGTTATCGTACTTTATTAAAAAACAATCACGACCTCGCCATATATGCGACAAATGAGGCTGAAACATGTCCCTTAATTTCATGAAATTTAGAAAGTATCATTGTTATTTCTAAACATATTTTCTATATCCCATGACACAAACAGTTCCATCCGAATCAAGTCGAGGTTAGCATTTTTGTTAACCGTATTAAATTATTTTGGATATGAACATTTTTACTTGCAATTCACGAACAGTCACCTCAAACACCTCTCAAATTATAAAGATTATAATACTGAGACCCCCCCCCCCCCCCCTAAACGAGCGTGAATATGTATTGTTATTATTGTTGTTGTTGTTAATATTGTTGACATTATTATTATTATTATTATTATTATTATTATTATTATTATCATCATCATCATGATCGTTGTTGTTGTTATTGTTTTTTTTGTTGTTGGTATTGTTATTACTGTTATCATTATTATCAACTATTTTGAGAAATGTGCCCCCGTTACGAAGCATTTTGCAGCATTTATTATTGTCTTCAATATTGATTACTAAGTTTCCTAAACTTTCGACTCATTCTCTCAAATTTCGCGGTCTATTCATAACATTAATAAAAACCTCATTCGTCGATATTGACATTTTCGTCCATTTCCGTTAATCTTAATATTGCTGTATTTATAGCCATTCCCGTGCATTATTCTTTGATTCTGTCATATTTTATCGATTATATGTTATCATCGAAACTTTTAACCATTCTTCAATTCTCCTCAACTCTTATTTACCTTTTGTTTATTTTCGTGATTTTTTTTTCAAGACTCGTATGTTATTATTTTACTTTCGTAAGCTGTTATATCTTTGTATAAATTTATTACTTTATATATCATTATTTACGACTAATTGTCAAATTCTATGAATTTCTTTTTTCATTCTGGAATTTTACATTTCCGGATTTTCTTTCATTTTTTCGAACAAAGTCATCAAGATATTTTGGTAAAAAGTCAAACATCAGTGTTGATATTCGGCCATAATCGAGTTTTCAAATTTTTTCAATTGTATCCTTTTTCAAAAAATGTTCTCTCGTTTTAGATTTTATTATTTGTTTGTATCCTAGACGTACAAAAAGTTTCCCGTATACAAATTACGAAACATTTCTACAGTTGGCAATGTTGAAAAATTATATGCTTTTTTACTCAACTTTAAAAAAAAAATCTTCAACTTTTTTCGAAAAATTACCGTAATTCGGTAATTCTTTGACGAAAGCTCAAAAGTCTCCGATGTCATCAATTACAAAACTTTTCGTATATTTTTTCCTGTTTATCGCGTTTGTACCGAATAACAATTTTTATTGCCTTCTTTTTTTTTAATTTTTTCTTGCCCTATGTTTTTGTTGCCTTTTTTTTCGTTGTCAATCTTTCATATTTTTGTTACTCTCGACTGTTGATTTGTTGATTGTTACAATCTTTGTGATTACAATCATTACTTTCAGTAAAATAGATCACTTTCTTAGTACCAACATGTATTAAGCTCCACTGAAAATTTCGATTTTCCATAACCTCATTATATTAACATTTTATTTACTTTGTTGGTGTTTGTTAAATTTTTATCAATTTTGATTAAATATATTTTCAACAACATTCGTCAACTTTAATGTTTATACAGTCGTCAAATTATAACAATTCGCAAAATCAAGCAAAAAAGAAAGAAAAAAAAAAAAAAAAAACAAACACATCAACGAAAATAATTAAAAAATTAAAAATGCCCCGCTTTTCTAATGAATTTCAATTAATTCGTTTGATGTGGGATATCATTAGCTCTAAAACAATCTGTCCAGGACTTTTTTCTACTTGAACCGTAAAACTTTCCAGACATACAAAAAGATATGCAACGAGATACGCAGAGATCAGCGTAGTCAATTCGGCTGCAAACGAAATTGTGAAACAATTTACGTAATATTTTATAAAACGCTACTTATTAAGTAATTCCATTACTTCATTTATATCAATTATAAGATAAATGAGAAGAAACGGAAATTTAAATTGAACTCTTGTATCGTGTATCATGCAATCGCGAGGAATTCCTTGTATGCTATACAACTCACTTTTTGCACCACGTAAGTTTTCAATTTCACAACAAAAAATACAAAAAATCATATATATATACTAATTTAAATCCTATTGAAAAATAAAATTTATATATAATATACAGCCCTATTTCTTTATGTTATCTTATATTAAACCTTATCGGGCAGATTGTGAGAATAAGGCAATAATAAAAAAAGCTCTGTTCTTTCAAGTTGTGAAAACTTGGAAGAATCAGTGCTACTTGCCGTCACTTACTTGCGGCGTGATGGTCAAGTCGATGTCTTCGCAGATTTTATTCGTTAACACCGTAACATCGGCATTTGTCGAAGGTTCTAGACACGTATCCTGATCCGGTTCTGAAAGCTTCATGGATGATCCTGGTTCTTCAACTTGTTCGGCGTACTTCACTTTTACCAGCTCGTGCCCGATGTCCAGTATCTGAATTTTTGTTATTAAATTATTGAAGACCATACGGTAATAATGTACATAGAAGTAAATTGCGATTGATCAAAGTGAAAATGCATTTGATTTAACCTAACCTCGTAAGAGCTCTTTCCACCTGCTGGAGCTTATCGATTTAATTTCGAAACAAATGACGGTTCTTACGTCTCCGCTTATAAAATCAATTTTGTCCGAGTCATTTGAACAAAACGCGACCTTTTACTTTGCGATGCATTACGACATTATAAAATTTTGAAACATTTGGAAAAAATCAATGCTATTATCACTCTGTTAAAAAACAAAAGATAATGGACGAAAAAACCACGCCGTACGACTTTTCTTACCGTGTCCTCAATATTCACGTACAAATCGATACAAGGAATGAAAGATACTTCTGGACCTCCATCTCCAGTTTCAATAATCCGCTCCTTGTAGCTTCGAACTTTTGCGACGCGTTCATTAAATGTAGCCGTTCCTGCCATCTCGTTGAATAAATTGCATACTACATCGCTCCATACTTCATCGCTAAAATCACAAGAATTCAAAAAACAAAATTTTAATTCAATTAAAAAAAAAAAAGATATTTTTATATACAATATTCATTCCTAGGCCTAAAATCTCATTTTTTAAACCTATTTTTATGCATTGCTTTCGAATTGTTCAAAAATATATCGATTTTTTTCTTGGGAAAAAACATGGTTTACATTTATGAATTCTCGAATCGACCAAGCGAATGAAAATCGTCAGCTAAGATAAGCTGATAACTCAATGACCAATTTCGAATTGCGAGTCAATATTGACCATCAGCAGCGTAATCGTATATTCGCTGTACGTCCATTGTGTAGCAACAATAAAATAAAGCTCCGACGTATACGGCGCATACTTTAAACAAGGTTCGAGATTATTACAAGCGGCGATATTCTTGTTTAGAGTAAAATTGGCACGTACGGGTGGCAAGGATTGGGAAATGCCTGACTCTGGTATATATCTATATATCTGCATAACGCGAGAGAGAAAAGAATGCGTGCCGATAATTAATCCACGAAACTGGCAGTCGACTGACAATGCGACATTGCTCGCAGTACGCGAAACTCGTAAAGATGCTACTTAAAAATATACTACGGTCTAGGTTAAATAAAATCTACTTTCTGCGTGTATATTATTTCTAACGAAGAGGAAGTTTGAACGGCACTACGCTGCAGGAAAAATAAACGAAACTTTGATTTTTTTTTCATTTTTCTTTCATTATCGTTAAATATGCATTTGTTACTTCATCACGATTATCTATTCGTTTCGTTTACATGTGTTAATAATAAGAAATAATAAGAAACAAGTAAAAGTATAAATTTTTTTATTTCATTCAAGTATATCTATCGTTTGACATTTTTGTGGTGGTTTAGAAAAAGCTAATTGGTAGGATGAATAAAATGAAGAACAAAAAAATTTGTTATTTTCAAGCAAAAATTTACTTGAATTAAGAAAAGATTTGCTAAATAGAAGGAAACATTTTCTTAATATCAAGTAAATATTGTTATAAAATCGTAATTTAGAATCCCGCGTTTTAAATCAAACTTCTCTCTACTTTTATTTTGATAGTCTTTTGGTTACTAGGTTACGTTAT
>JAPYZR010011929.1:0-10282 GCA_030522945.1 Trichopria nigra
AATATAACTGTGCAAATCAAGTGGCAATTTATCAGCGACTTTCTTTCATTGCTTTCCAAGACACCGTCGTTGGTTGAGTGGTCTAGGTCCTCGACAATGTAAATTGCCGTTTTGTGACTGGGGATCGATTCCTATAGTTTTTATTTATTTTTTTTTTTATTTTTTTTTTTTATTTATTTTTTATTTATTTATTTTTTTTTTTGTTTTTTTTTTTTTTTTTTTGTTCATCAATTGTAACATCCTTGTTACGTGCATAAGAAATTGATTCAATCTATGAATATCAATCCATTGCCGAAGCTCGGCATTTTCATAGAAAAGAAACTCCGAAACTTTCGAGCATGTAAAAGGGACTTTCGCTAATTTCTTGGTTCCAATTGCACACACGCGCGCTAAGCGTTTAATGCTAATTCGAATTTTCTCATAGATCTTCGTTAATTGTTTTTAGATTGAGTGAAACATCTTTTGGTTTTTATTGTTTTCCGTCCAAGTAAAACCGTTGAGGCAATAATAATAAAAGTCACATAAATACGGTCTTAATATACGTGAAATGCGTGCGCGTGTGTGTGTGTAATTAATAGAATGCATATTACTTTGAAATTGTGAGCAATCCTAAGTGGTAATTATTAATAAGATAACAAAAAATTAATAATATAACAACAACAAAAATAATAATAATAATAAATGACTTTTCATTTCGTATTTTATCTAATATATACTATATAATTTTTAAAATAATTGTAAAATATTTTGGTGACAATTCTAAAATGTTTCTTTTCTGAAACATTTTTCTACGATTACATTGATGCAGAAGCATTTTTCTTTAATTCAATAAAGAAATATAAAAAAAAAATTTCGCGCATAATTCTTTACGCGATAAACTTTTTTGGCGGAATCTCGTTGATATGCAGCAGCATTCGCCGCCTATTCGGAATGCGGCGAGAGAGCTATACAGAGAATGTAAAGTTCAAGGTAGATTGAAATGTTTTTTCAAATCGACTTTCTTTCTTTCTTTCTTTCTTGGTGAACTCAAGATACTTTTATAATTCTGAAATATTCCTGATTCGATTGTAATAAATTGACTCTATATATGAATATCTATTTTGGAAATGAGATTTCAGTTCATTTATTTTAACGACAGACATTGAGCGACAATATTATTTTAATGTTACAAAATTTAATGTTAAAAAAAAAAATGAATTAAAATAATGTCCAAGATATATCAATATTGTATTGAAAATAATTGTATAAATCGATTACCTGAATTGCTTACAATTAGATTTTATTCTGAATCGAATGGAAATCAAATGCGAGGAGACAAAAAAGTATGATTTTAAAGGATTAAAGGATTAACGTTAAATCCTATTCCAATGTTAGGGTATCTAGCAATGTCTTTTTTGAAGACAGACAATCAGAGTAAAATCCACTCTTAAAAAATGTTTTCTCTCGAAACTATTAATATATTATTAAACATCAATAATATAGGTTAAATATATAATTATTATAAAGATAAACAATATAATTTTATTCAGTTTAAAAAATATCAAACCCTTAGTTTAACACAATCGAGGTCTTTTTGTTAAATATATACATTCAATTAAAAAAAAAAATCATATTTCCATTATTATTCTGTGAAATTACTGCAATTGCTTCGAATAGCCATTCAACATTAAAAATGTACAATTACGATGACATTTCAAAACCTGATAAATGCCAAAAGTTATGTGAACAAATGTCAAATCTCAGTCACTTTTCGCAAAAGTCCATCCTTACCAATTACGAAATTTAGAAAGCTCTCGTGGAGGGACAATCGATGAACGGTATACATCCCGGGAAAAATAACCGTGAGAAAAGCGTCTTTCAAACATATTTGCAAATGCAAGTATAAAACAGTGATTGTATAGGATATTTTACAAATTATAAGAAAAACCCTTGAAAAATAGTCTATTAGAACGTGACGAAAAGGTGTGTGTGTGTGTGTGTGCGTGCGTGTGCGCATGTATGGGGTCATAGAGGTCGAAACTCACCGACGAAGAGTAAGAAACAAAGGATCGCCGTCTTCATTTTGGCGACTTACAAGTAGAGGGTTCGCCTCGCTGCAACTACTCAACTTTTTTAAAACTCGCGATTGTGTCCGGGCAATGAAAGTTGATCACTATAGAGACTACTACTGAGAGACCAACGGGACCTCTTGGGTCTTATATGCCCCCCCACCCATCCCCACATCTGGGGCCCGTATATACAAGCCGCGAACTCTTGAGTTACGACACTATATAACGTCGCGGCAGATACGACCCGCGAGAGCTCCTTTATCTGTATAGAATAATTAGCTGCTCCTCTGCATATGTGTGTGTGTGTGTGTACGCAGACGCCTTCTGAAAGAAGCTTTATTTACATTTTCAAAAACATGAGTGTGGTTTTTGTTGAAAGTGAATTGAAAAAGAAATAACATAATAATGTATTGATACTTGCATAATCCGAGAATTTTTTCGCAAATTCCATTTTATTCGTTTTTTTAATCGAAACCAAATAGAATTTCTCGGTAAATGCTTTTGTAAAAGTAGTCTCGATGTACATTGAGACCATAGAGCACATCATCATCTGTTGAGAATTCATCCTCTTTTTTCATCCTCTGAATATCCTGAATATATTATCCTGTGATCTGAGGATGTCCTGAGGACAGTGAGAGGATTAGAAAAGCAGACATTTGAACGTCCTGAGGAACTCCTGAGGACATTTTGGGACCAATATATATATATATATATATATATATATATATATATTTATATGGGACACTCTTTGTCAAATTGATGCACATCCCCTGCATACTTCAATTTTTGAGACAAAATGCTTTATAAGGACTTACAATTTTCGTACAAAATATCTATTTTTTAAATCCGTATAGCGATTTTCTAACGACCAAAATCGCTGACCTATTGTGGGCAAAAATGAGAAAAGTAATAAAAAAATTTATATACATAACATTGCAATTTAAAACAGGAAATTTATTAAAAAAATAGAATAATGGAACATAAAAGTAATATCAACTTAGAGGAATAAAAAACTTGATAGGATGTACCAATACTGGACATGAAAATTTGACTACAAATAATGTTAAAATATTAGCCACAAAACACGACGCATAAAAAAGAAACAAAAAATTTAGAAAATTACTTCATCGAAAACAACAAAGACGCAATAAACATTAGATTTAAAAAAAAAATTTATTTAGTCTTACTGAAATTTTACATATCCATGCGTCGATCTCTTATTTATGTTTTCTTTATGTATATCTATATTACATCCATCAGGATTCTTTACAAATTATAACTGATGCCAAAACCTATGTCAGATTGATTGTCACATTTAAATGAGACACGTCATATTTATTTTTACAATAGAAAAAACCAACAATGTCCGCAAATATGAACAATTTTTAATAAGATCAATTAAATGCATTGTAAAAACTTTTTACATGTCACTAAAAACTCCAAAATATATAAATTTTTGGTAAAAAGAAGAGGTTTGTACTTGTGTAATTAACGAATATTTTGTTTCAAACACTGTATCACCATTTTTATACAAATAATTATTTGCAATATTTGCAGTTTTAAATGAAATTCTGAGGAAGCCCTCAATGAAGACCGAAACGGATTATACCAACTTTAGTCATTCAAATTATCCTTAAAAAAAAAAAAAAAAATACAAAAAATATTATCTACTACAATTACCAATTGCACAATTATCAACTGTACTGCCAGAAATTTTCGCAAAAAAAAAAAAAAATAAATAAATGAATTATGAAAACTTCCAAACTTGGATTAACTTGGATTCGAAAGTATTCTTTATTAAGAAAATGAATCTCTTTTTATCCAAGATTTAACTTTCAATAATTTCTTCTTTTTTAACTGGGAAATCGTCGAAGTCTAACATTTATCGTCTTGTTTCACTTTCCGATTTTCTGCCACTTATAAAAATGAATAAGTGCTACATTGTACAGAAATGGAATGGAATTATTCTATCAACCATATGTTCAAACAATATACACACCAGAAGTATTGTTGCTGTGTATTTTGATTAATTTACAGACATGAGTATTTGTTTAAGATATTCTTGTACGGTTTCCCAAGAAATTCAATTATAATTGTACTGAACATTTCTATATAGAAAAGAATGTCATCCATTAAAAAAAAAAAAATACCAAATATAATTATTTACAAAATATCTGTTAATGTATATTTTCAACTACATATAATAAAAATTTTAACGATTTTTTTAGGTATCAAATTGTAGTGCTGAAAAATTTAACCTAAATTAAGCGTTTCGTAAAATGTTTTTGGTACGCGTCATCATCACGTGTTATTAAAATTAACAATTGTCATTACTCTATCCTAATGTTTTTGTATGCACAGTATATAGAATCTGCGTATGCGTATACGTTACCACGCCCAGTTTATGTATATATAGTTGTTGGCCTGAAAAAAACATTCTCACGAGCATTGTCGAACGCATAATGTATTGGCGTGTGTCGGCATTCGCATTTATATTTGTACTTTTATACATGACGCCTATTATATGCCAAATAACATAGGCGTGCATCTTTAAGCAGGGAAATTTAATTAAAATACAATTGATATAAATATTTGTACTTCGTATCGATTTTGCGGACACAGAGTTTTCCGATTGTTCGAGTTTGGAATTTTTTGGCCGACATCTTTTCGACCGATTTTTAAATTCAATGACTCGTTCTCCTTGTCTGTTTGTGGACGATATGAATATATATATATGAAAGTCGAATGAAAGAACTGATTAGATTTTGGGATATATATCTCCGAGTGGTTCACGTATGTCGCAAATTACAGTTTTTCCGCCCGCTATTTTGACTTTTTTTTTCGTTCTCTCTTCTACGATTATCTGATTAACAAAACGCCTTATAACAACGTAATTTTTTATTTCAAACGTGCAGTTTCATCACTGATATATATCAGTGAGTTTCATGCGCCCGAGCGAGGCTATGTTTGATGGTTGAATTGTTTCGAAAAAAAAAGTGGCGTCCTACGGAACGAAAAGCTCCTGCATTTTTACCCGTTTCACAGTTATCTCACGAATGAAAAGTCCGATTGAACATTCATCTTTTTTTTTTTTTTAATTTTTTGAAATGTTTCTTTTTTATGCATTCGAAGCGACAATGGACGTTAAAATTATTTCACGAAGAAAGTAACATCGCACGGAGGTTAAAGGCAGGCGCTTGGCACGATTCTTGATTATCTCGCGACAAAAAGGTGATATGAAAACATTTTTTTTATAAATTTGTAATTTGTAGCAGCGGAAAAACTTATGGGATTTCACGGGGTCGCCGATTTTAAAATCAATGGCAAAAACGCAAAAGTTTAAAATGCGTTGTGGGGGCGGGCGGGGGGGGGGGGGTGAAAAGTTCTTTGCAGAAAAATTTGTTCCAAAATAGATCATAAAATGCTAAGAAAATTTACTATTTATTAATTGTCATAGAAGCGCCTCGGAACTATAGCTAATTAAAATAATAAACAATAATAAACAAGAATTAAAATATGAATGTTACGAAAGATTTAGGCAACGTTATATGGGACTGTTAAGAAACACAAAAAATAATTCCTAAATGGCAAATCGACTTTCGCAAAGAGAAAAAATATACACATTAATGTCATGTTATATCAATGGAACAGCGAATCTATTCATAGATCCAAACAAGTTCTAAAAATGTAACTTTCAAACCGGTATACTTTTTTTTTTTGTTTTTATCTATACGCCTAAAGATGGAAACAAATCGACTGTGTCAAGGTTATTCAATTTTGTTATTTTCTTTACGTATATAGAGAATCTGAAAATAATGCAAATCCATCCCACGCCAGGTAAATGTCCTATATTATCTGAGAAGACGACTGCCCAGTAGGTATTCACAAAACAAAAATATACAATTTTGAAAAACATGTGATTTATTTATGAAACTGAAGATTTTTTTTGTATTTTATTTATTTATTTATTTTTTTTTTTTTTTTTTTTTTTTTTTTTGTTTTAATTTTTTTTTTTTTTATATTTTTGTTTTGTTTTTTTTCTTTTTTTTTTTTTTTTTTTTTGTTTTTGTTACGCTTGCGTGTATATAGTATTTTATCTAATATATATAGTATTTTATATAAGTGTCTTTGTGAATGAGCAACTTATTCTTCCAACTCGCGTGAATAAATTAAAAAAGATAATTTATATTGTAAAATATTTCTGAAGTATAAGTAAGTCTTATTAATCGTACATACTTGAATTTGTCAGCAGAAACTTTTCCACTGAAAGAAAATTTCTTACGATTTATATTACAATTTTCAATTTTCGATTAATTAAGTGTACACATTCAGTACCAAACTGATTTCAAAATAGAACAGCGAAATTTTCGACTGTTTTGAGTACAGTTATTTCTATATACAGCATACTATATATTATTTTTAAATATATGTACACTAACAAAAAAATTTGTTATTTTGAAGTAAATATTTACTTGAATTAAGAAAAGATTTTCTTGAATTAAGTAAGATTTACTAAAAAGAAGGAAACATTTTCTTAATTCAAGTAAATATTTACTTGAACGTAACAATTTTTTTTTCAGTGTAGCATTTTTCTAATAAAAAAAATCAAAATATTCATCCTTGTATATAAAAATGTTTACAATGTTAAAAAATATATGATATGTATAGGCACATTTCCTTCGTTTTCATTCATTTAAAAACTATCACTATTTTCAATCAAAATAAGAAATTTTTTCCTTTCAAAATTTGTTCCTTTTAAAATTTCTTTATTTAACATTTCGCATTCACAAACCCACATTTTAATCGAATGATTATTTTGGGATTCAAATATACGGACTAACAAAATTTTTTATTCGTAAATTTGCATATGGTTATAAAATATGAAATTAATATTTTTGGATTAAAATGCATTCAATTAATTCCAAGCATAAAGTCATTCCCGCTGACATAAATGCGATTCTATCCGTTATTCGTTTGCAACTAAGTGTAATTTTATTATAATGTCATGCATATAGTCTATTTGTCAATTTATACAGAAATGTACTAATTTGCTTCAGAATTTAATCCATTTCAATCCAATTTTGATATACTGCTGTGGGTACGTATAATATACGGATGATCCGATAAACTAATCATATCTAAGTTGAACGAATTTTCACTTTTTTCTGCCATTATATAGACGAAAAATGAATTTTTTAAAACTTTTTACTTAAAAATTTTTCTTAACATTTGAGAATGTCAATTCATCGGAAGTTACACGGAATCCCGCCAGGGTCACTGATATGCACCTGACCGGAAGGCTGTAGCGTCCTCTGTGGCTGGTAATCAGAGGTTTCTTTTGTTGCATATGCTGTATTTTTATATCGAATCGAAACGTTTAATGCCGCATGGTGAATACATGTACATATATTGATGATGGCTCGCCTGCCATGACCGCCATGACCATAAAGATCATGACTCATTTTTAGGCACTCCACTACGCCATAAACCTTACGTGCATATATACGGCATATACGATAAAAAATTGAAAACCGCCATCTTACGGACGTCACGACAACTTCCAAGTTACTTACCGATTGAGTTGTTCACGCCGTTCACGCCCCAGTAAACGAAAAGGGATTGAAGTTTAAAAAATGGGATTGAATATGGGATTAAAACCATTGGAGAAACGTCATGATTGGTTGATATAATCCAATCACGTAAGTTTTCTAACGGTTTTAATCCCATTCAATCCCATTTTTTAACACGTGGAAATCCAATCTGGACATATAAATATCAATGTGTGTACAGTTCGTGACTTTCGTGACATTATTAATTTATGCACCATGGTTAACAATAACTTTACACCTATATACATGACGAACTAATACTCTATAGGATTTGTGTATGTAAATGTATCAGAAGTTCGAGACTTTGTATTTTATTTTCGTTAAGTCAATTTAATATTTTTAAATATTTTCAAGTAACAATTGTTAATAACAGTGATTAAAAACCCCAATGATCAATCTGTCGGTAATGTAGGAAAAATATAGTACGATACCGTACCTTGATAAAACCAATTTCTCACTAATAAATTAACTTAATATTTTTATATTAATTATCGATTATTTGATAATTGGATAATCAACATTACTACAAATTATTATTGTCTGCAAATCTTCTATAGTTAAAAACTGAATTAATGAGGTAAACCAATCTCGCATATAGAGCATACAAATTCCTAACATAAAATAGAAGAAAAGTAAAAATGAAAAAAAAGTCGAAAAGATTTTAAAAAAATTCTTCGATTTTATTATTAGAAATGGAGCATTATTTGTAATTCTGCATAACATATACAATCTTTGAAAAAATACCAGTGAAATTAGTTTAAAATTGAATGGGAGCGTCCCGAACCCTAGTAGAATTTTACTATACTGAATGCCTTGAATTACTGTACTACGCACTACTAGTTTTCAATAGTGTCACTATACTGAAAACTAGTAGTGCGCAGTAGTAATTTAAGGCATTCAGTAGTAAATTTCTACAAGGGAAATTAATTATGTTTTCCCTATACCTGCTGCCATAATAATTTCTTATTCAATGTTGAACCAATTTCACCGGTATTTAAAAAAATATTATATATGTATATAGAATTACCCTTCCAAAGCTCGAATGTTGAAAAAAAACGCTTCAATAATTTTTAATTTGCAGTTTACTTTTTTCGAGGTTATTTCGGTAACTCTCGGTCAATAACGTCAAGTCCAAACCCGCTAAACAAAAGAACATTCCTGGAACATCTATGCAACCTCCCATATTAGCAATGTAACAATTAAAAGGAAGTTGATTAAACATCCCTGCAACTTCTGTTGAAATGTTTTTTGTAACGTTTAGGAAACATTACTGTCGCGGTAGAATTACGTTACATTTGCAACATCACAAGAGTAACAGCGCGGTAACATCTTCAAAACTACTTTTTCTGCTTCATTATGAAATGTTTCATTTGTAACGTCCCACCAACATTTGTAGACTAATACAGTACCGTTTGTGCAACGTTCTAATAACCGCTAAAATTAAATGTAGTTGTAACGTTAAAATATTGCTTTTTGTAAATAATTGTGTGCGTGCATGAAGTACTTTAGATGCCCGTTTTTAGTGCGTAAAGTCTAACTTTTATGCATCCTGGAAGATGATATGCGTAAAATAAAAGTCATGCGTAAAATGAAAATGATAAGCATTTAACTTTACACACACCTCTTTAAATTCACGCAAAACTTGTTTAATTCGCGAATGATTCCACCCAGAATCCATAAATGTTCACTTTAAGCACTAAAATGAGGCATCTAAAGTACTTAAAGCATTATCTTTACTCACCCAAATACAAAAATAGGATACCTAACTTTGGGATATACATTCCGCTCCGAAATTTTGGATAATAAATTTATGATGTATATAATAGTTTCATTCATTTTATTTTACGAATTATATAATAGAAAATTACAACGACTTTTGTTCTTAAAAGTATATGTCGATGATTGAAGAAAAATGTATATATATATTATATAGTATTAAAATATTTAAATTTATAAAATACGCTTAATTATTATTTGATTTATATTCTCCCTTATATATCGCGTATTCGCGTGACGAAACCAATCGGAGACATCTTTTTGATACTCTTTATCAGTTGTTGCTGGAAAATGTTGACGAACGGCGCCTACAAAATTTAAGAACATATAAGTAATAAAAATGCAACACATATATATCCCTACCGAAAAAATACTATATAGAACCTGATTCAAAAAACATATAGAACACTATATAAATTTTATTTTTGATAAAAAGTGATTAAAAATACGTGAACCTTACTACGACGTGTAGAATGAATAAATACGTAATTTTTAATTTAATAATGTTTCAACTAACGAAAAAAAATCATACAGAAATAGCTTAAAAATAATGAAGTATGTGCCGAATAACTATATTTTTTACTAATTTTTATTGTGTGATATTGAAAATAGTCTGTCGATGTTTTGCCCGCGTTATAAATGTCTTTACATATTTTTAATGAAATTTTTTTAACCAAAAAAATAAAAATTTTATAGTGTTTTTTTGAAGCAGTATAGGTTGTATGGTATTTTTCAGGCAGGGATGAGTGTGAAAATATTATTTACGTTATGAAAATATGTAAAAATACACGTACGTTTCAAAACATCCATTATTGTCAGACCACTCAGTTTAAAATTTCCATTTCTTCC
>JAPYZR010011938.1:0-17389 GCA_030522945.1 Trichopria nigra
GTGTTTAGTCAGTGAGGCCCGAAGGGCCGATCACGGTCAATTATGCGAGCGAAGCGAGTTACGCGCGATAGCGCGCCAGGGGTCCAGGGGGCGGAGCCCTCGGTGGGGTTGGCGGCCGAAGGCCGCAGGGGCGAAGCCCCTAGTTTTTGTCTGTTTTTCTTAGAATTACAGACAAAACCAACATAGAACTGACTAAACAAAAGCCAGGAAAGTTACTTACATTCCACAACGTTTCCTCGAAACTGAACTCGTTTCATTATCTGGTCTATAATATTGATAACACGTCATTAGGCCCGACACAATATCGACAAATTTAAAAATGTTGATACGCTTAATTCCATTTTTCTTTTCTCTTCTGGTCCTTATTGATTCCTATCTTCAATTTCGATTCCATTTCCACAGCGATTATGGTTATTTCCATTTCTAAATTCATTTTAGTGTTCATCTCCACGCCTCCAGATTATTCACGTTTATTTCATTTTCCACATCAATATCCATATGTATATCCATTTTAGATTCTGTCTTCATATTCTGTTAAAAAACTTTGAATTAAAAGTAGGTGAGACAAAAAATATTTGTTTTAAACCTGATTTTCATTATAACAAAAAAAATCTTTCCTATATATCATTCCTATATTATAATCAACACACGAATCGACAAAAACAATGAAGAACGAAAACAACCTCCAGAAAGCAGAGAATGTCAGTTTATTACAAAATAAATAATTTCAATCACAAACTTCGCGACAAATAACTTGGTGTAATTTTTACCTGTGGATAGAAAAACGATATATAAATGGAAGCGATACCGGTACGGGCTTCCATGAATCGTTGAGACATGTTGCAAATTTGTAAGTAAAATTTGTAAATCTCGCGAATTAATAATTGTAATAAGTGATAAGCTAGAGGTGCAGGAGTGATAAGCAAATATTTTCTAGAATACACCAATGCCTAATTATGTGTGTATATCCATGTATATGTATATACATATATAGACGATGGATATGTATGTATGTATCCATCGTCTGGAGGCTTCACTTCCGTGAAACGACGTCTTATCGAATCTCGAAGGCTTTCGCACGCGATATGCTCGTGTGTGCACTATATATATATATATACCGCAGCACAATGGTGAACACGCAGATTCGCCGCCATGCTATACCTCGTTTCAGTAAGCGGCAAGTACGATAACGATTATAACAAAAGGGCACGTATATTGTCTTACGGGTTTTATACCTCTCAGAATGAATTTATACTTCGTCGCGGGTTGTAAATAAGCTGCATATTGCCGATTGCAACGTCATGAACTGATCGTTTTAATGTTCGAAAATTATTTGTAGGGATGATGGAGGTAATTAGTAAATATAGTAAGAGAGGAACTCGTTGGTGACAAATCATCCCGGAATGTCATACTGATTTTGGAAAACTTTAAAATTTTATTTAATATTCGATGGATGTGCATAGTCCATCGGGCGTACTCTGGACAAATTGGAATAGAAATGGACTTTGTTTTGAATGGATAGTGTACGTTAAATGGACAAAGTGTGACCAATATATCGATGAATTAAGGAAACAAATATTGTTTTCTCTTTCCGCGTTTTTATATAGCATCACGAACAAAATTCTTGAATTTTTCACTGCATTTTCGCACCCAAATTACATGCTATCATTATTATTATTTACAATAATTAAACAAAATGTATTATAATTGTAATATTTTGTGCGCTCATGAAAATCATCTTCGAGAGCCGATAGTACTGATTAATAAATAATAATAAATAAACAAAACTTATAATTGAAGATGAAGTCAGTATTTGATCGTTCGAGCACTTAGGACGTCGTCGTAAAATAAATTATATATACATATAGATCAAGAATGACAAAATTAAAAATGACTATCATCGATGTGCAAAAATAAACCGAGCATATTTGATTATTCTTTTTTTTATATGATTCCTGGCGATTTTCTCTATGAATATATGGATATAAGCTTCGATTTTATATAAGCTGACTGTTAACCTTTAAATGTTGATATTGATATATATTCGTGGAATAATCATGAAATGAACGTCAATATAAAAATTGAATGTAATTATCAAAACGTAAACGAGAAACATTTTGAGAATCGTACATTTGGCAGAAATTGAAGTAGGTTAAGGTACCGTTAACGATGCTCCTTTAAAACACTTTTATGTTTTTGCATGAACTGGGCGTTAAATCGTATTAAGTACTTTTTAAACTGCCATAAAATTGCAATAAAATCATTTTATCACCTAATAGTGCATAGTCAAACAGAGGCAGATGCCATCATGCGCTTTCAACGCCGTTTCCCTAAATTCACCCTTAAACTTGCGAATGCTGAATCGAGGTAATTTTTACGATTACAATCGTGAAAATATGATATGAGAACCAAGCGTTAAAAAAGATCTCGCGGAAAATTTATTATGGCACGTTTTTGTAATTGTAAAAGCAATTCTAATGGTAATTAATTTAAATATTATTTTTGATTTGTACCTTTTTTTCTAATAAGTAAAAAAAGTACAATTTTTCTTATTTATTTCAGTAAAGGAGTACTATTATTGTTACGTGAAACAAGTTTTTAAAAGTGTTGTTTATTTACCCGTGAAAAATATAGGTCTTTTAAAAACTTGTTTCACATGTTTCGGCGATTTACATAATTTTTAACGTTACTACGACAAAACGCTTAAAAATGGAATATCTATGCGGAAAACGCTCGCAGCGCCATCTACGTTTAGTGGTCTGAATTCGTCTCGAAAATACCTTTTATACGAGCCCCCACTCGACCCACGTTGCTATTTAAGATTTTTGGCCCCCCTCGTGCCCCCGTCCCCCTGAATGTTAGGTGGCCGAAATCCCCCCTCTATTAATGACGCTTGTCCGAAAAATCGATTTACGTATTTAATTCTGTTAAAAGTTATTAGTCCGTCCCGGTACTTTTGGCGGACCCTGTATATGTTCCAGACATGGTCATATATAATCGAGATATAATGATATGTGACCATATATATATATTCATGCATATATATTTGTATCAGGGGAAAATCCGTAAATAATTATATATGACAATATCTGGAACATATGTTACCTAAAATGTAATCATATATGATTCAGATATAATTATATCTGATTTATTTTTTCCCGGGTGGAATATTTTATGTTTAATTTGATAAAGTTTGTTAAAAAAGAAGTTAATATACAACAGTGCAATTTTGTACATTATTATAATTTATGATGAAATAGAAGTAGCTTAATGTTGTCATCGCTTTTCGATTAATTTTTTTTTCAGATTTTAATTTGAAAATTTCTAGACAAACTATGTATATATCTTGTATAATAAGCGTTGTACTGTTTTCGAGACTAAATATCCGACGTTATAAATAGAGGATTAATGACGTTAGCGCGCTTCAGCGAAGCCCTTCGAACCTTCATGTATACATTTTTTTCATGCACGAAACGGACGCTGGGTCTTCTGTTTCATCGAAATTACATGACTTAGGACTTTTCATACTTAACAAAATGCTTTAATAATTTTATTGTTATTATTATCTTTTATTATCAAAACCGTTTTTAATTAAAGCAATTACAGAGAGACTTTTAATTTTTAAATATATACCAAAACATGAATATATTTTAAAGACAATATATATAGGTTTCAGTCCAAATTTGTTCCGAAAGATTAAGTTAAGTTAATTCACTGTTTACCAACAATGTTAAAGTTAATGATGTAGATTAATCATATCAATTTATTATTATTCATAATACGTTCCGCTCCCTTCAAAATACTTAAGTGGAAATTCTCATTACTCAATAGCCATATACAATTATACAAAAGCCATATATAATTAAATATCATGATATCTCAATTATATATGACCATATCTGGAACTTATATGATCCGCATATAATCATATATGATTCAGACATATATTTATATATTTTATATTAAAAACTGATATGATGAATGGCAATTTCTCTCATGACGAAAGTCTATCCTCGAAAAGCCATCTGATGGTATGACAAAATTTACAAGAAATTTTTTTCCCTATATACAATATATATTGTGTGTACATATATATATGCTGGATCCCTGTTTTAATGTAATTGTTTTTAATTAACTGTAAGTTATTTATAAATATATACCAATCTTATAATTCATAAGGATTGATCCATAATAAACATGCCATTAATTCATTTGAACATTTTCGTCAAAAGTTTTTATCAATTTTCATCCGAGAAATAAAAAAATTGTTGCAGTTTTAAAAAGTTTCGTCAGATTTTATTTACTTTCGGCCATTCCAGCTTCGAGAATTCAGTCTTCAATATGTCCACGAACTTTGCCAATAACCGTAATAGTATATAGGAACGTCAATATCTCCACTAAACCAATCGGTATTGATGTCTCCAGAGTGATTATCAATTTCTTGTCACGGGCTGCTTTTAAATGAATCGCGAAACGTGCATATATTTCTTTTCGTTTTGTTCTCTCTTTTCCAGCAAATCGATAAACTGATAATGTCGCTGATATCGACGCTACGTCCAGTCGAAAAGTCAATAGATTCGTGGCACGGAAGTCTTTGAAAATTGTTCCGTTCCGTGCCAACTGATATCAAAAGGATATCTATATTTGAAATGCGAGCGAGGTACGCGTTTCGACTTGAAAAAACAATTCACGCTTACCCACGTGTAGATCATTAGATATTAATTATCTAACCTTAAATTTAAGGTTAATACCCCTGAGGAGGACAATAAATTAATTGTCGAAACGTATAGGGTAGAAAAAAATAAAGTAATGGAACTGATAATAATGGCCGATTAATCTTATCCTGAATATTATTATATACACGGTTCAATCAAATACCATATCTACCACGTGAAAATCAATGAAATATTGTGGAGAAATGTAACTCAATGTAGAGGCGCGATTTTCACGTGAGATTCCTGTCAGATTACTATACCGGAATCCCCAACATTCACCATGACATTTAGTCACAAATTAATGCCAGGCCTAAAAAATGCCTCAATTTCAGGATTTTTTTTTTTCTTTCGTATAAAATAAATGAATTTCGGAAAAACTTTTTTTTTTTTTTGTGGCTTTTATTGGTAAATAAATAAAAATTATTTTTGAATTTTTTCAAAAAACCAAAAAAAAATTCGGAATCCATTTACGCAAATATTAATTTTTAAGAATCGCAAATACTGTTCTATTTTATTTGGAGATTATTTCAATAATTTTTCTTTTTTTTTCTAATTATTGATTGCGAATTTATCTTCATCTTTGCATCATACGACAGTTTTTAAAAGCTCTGCATTATACTTTATATATACGTATATAATACAAACGCGTGACTCGTCGCAAGCACGAATTAAGCTTCTTTCGTCGGGGATCCATTATCGTCGGCTTGGTGTAATGGCACGAAGAGGGTCATGCTCTTGCAGCGGAATTCCACTTATGTCGAAACAACCCCTCAATTTTGTATTTTATCTCCTCTTTTCTTTGCCGGTGTACCAAAGTTGCGAAAAAGCTACTACGCACTTGGCATGCTTAATTCAACGGCGATTTTTAAAATCACAACAATAATCTGAAAATATATATATAGTTGAAAAAAATAACGAAATAGAAATAATAGTAGGATTTTAAAAATTGTTGAAACTAGATGTTTATTAAAAAGAAGATAAATTTTAGAAAAGAACAGAGACAGAATGAGTCAGAAAGTGTTTCTATTCTATTTTTATTATTATTGGATATTTATTTTACATAAATTTTTATATTTTTTTATAAGATTTGTACAAAAAATGTTTTTTTTTTCTTCTTTTAGTGCATAGATAAAAAAATGTATTTGAATTAAAAATATTTTGTTATACTTTATGAAAATCATTAAGTTCCTTGAATCAACGAATCCAATCAGTTTTAAAATAAATAATTAATTGCACGAGGTAATCGTTAATCGTGCTGAGGTATATAGTGTTACGTTTTATTGAATCTAAAAGCCCTTTATTTGGAAACATAAAAAGCGAAATAGCTCTTCGGTTCCTCTCGTGTCTCTAAATAAAGACGAGTTTTTTGCCTTGCGTAAAAATGCAAGCAAGGTGCCGTAAGTTGTGCTCAAACTGGGGTTTATGTGCCGTATAGTAACTAAAGGCTGGGTGGTTTTTTTTTTTTTTATAGAAATAGGGCGGAACCGAAGAGGGCATCAGAGCTGGTAGTACTTTAAAACGAGGTTACGTGTATGTATTTAATGAGGTCCAAGCACATGTTCGCAAATGCGAAAAAAGGGGTCGTCTGACCCGGTAGTGTAATAGTATCGACATTTTTTTTTTAACGATAAAAGTCTTCATACTACTTATACGAGGAATGAAAAAAGTAAATACTTTTCATTAAACACACACACACATATTTATGTTCCCACATTTACTTGATATTTAATATTTTCATTGATTCTCGAAATGGACGATTCAATTTTAAAATTTATACGAACAATATATTTTTCGACTCTCGCGCGAAATTTGGAGCAATCAAGACCAGACAAGCCAAACTCTGGAACCTGATTGCGTTTAAATCTCGATGACACGAGGACATAATGGACTTGTCCAGAAGTTTGCATGGTTAAACTTTCACTATACAGCTTCCGAACAACGGTAACCGTTGTGTCCTGTAAATTGTCCTTCTCTCTATACTCCTTTAAGCGACGGTGGATCGCCTTTCAAATGGAGCAAACTCTCGGTCCTTCTATTTGGAGCGACCATTTATTCTTGCGAATTCAATTTCATTATTGTCGACTTCATGTATTCGATCATATGCGGTAAAATAAGAATATATATGTATATATATGTATATTCTCGTTTTACAGTGTAATATCTGTGAATAATATTTATAGGATATTTTTTACAAATATATCAAGGTGAGTTTAACCGTGTGAAAATTAAATTATTCCAAAGAACATGGTTTATATATACACAGAAAAATAAATGTACTCTAAACCGTCAAAACATGCATGGGTTTATCGGGAATGTAATGTATATAGAGATTCACCATTCCTCAGATATTACTACTTCACTCCGATACGATTCTCCATTATCACGTCTTCGTCGGCTTTGGAATTCCATTCCTTCTTATGTTCAGCAATCTCATTCAACAATTATAAAACCTATTTAAAGGATGTATATATCTGTCTCTTGAATCAAGTTCAATTTCATCAAAATAAATAACACCGTGTACTATGTTTTTTGCACCATTGGTCTTAACTACATTTTCTCTTTCTGTAATTGTACTTTTTGTATTTCTAATTTTCCGCTTACCATTGTAAGGGCCAGTGCCCGCATACATTGTAAAAATGAAAATAACATAAAATAATGTTTACTCATACGTTGTTTGTTTTGGGGACATATGATGATGGATGAAATGGAAGACGATAACATGTCGCTGAAGATGAAATGTCTGACAAGATGAAATTGATGACGATGTGATGTCGTGGACGAGGTTACGTGTATTTAATGAGGTCCAAGCACATGTTCGCAAATGCGAAAAAAGGGGTCGTCTGACCCGGTAGTGTAATAGTATCGACATTTTTTTTTTAACGACAAAAGTCATGATGATGATGATGACATATCATGGATGATGAAACGTCCTGGTCGATGAAATGTGTCGGACGATGAAATGAAAGACTATGAAATGTCGCAGAAGATGCCATGTGCAGGATAATCAAATGTAAGACGATGAAATGTTCCTGGCGATGAAATGTACTGACGCATAATGAAATGACGATGTAATGTCGTGAACGGTGAAAGGTTTCGGGTCTTGAAATATGTCGTGAACGATGAAATGTTTTAGACAATGAAATGAAAGACTATGTTATGTCGCAGCCCATAAAATATCTCGGACGATCAAATGGAAGACAATTTAATGTCGTTGACGATGAAATGTCTCAGAATATCCCCAGAATGTCTCAGAATATCTCCAGAATATCTGCATATTCTGGGGACATTCTGAGACATTCTGGAGACATTCAGTGCTACATGGGGGACGATGAAATGTTGAGGAAGATGAAATGCGCCAGGCGATATGTACCGGAAGTTGGAATGTTTTGGGCCTTGAAACGTGTCGCACGATGAAATATCTTGGGCGATGAAATGTTTCGGATGATGAAATGTCTCAGATACGTATAAACCTCGAAAAACTTGAAAAGGAAAATTACCCTCCAAACGCCGAAACGCTAAAACGTATAATTCGTTGGAAACAAATAAACTGTCAATGACATCTGAATCATCACAATCATTGTTATAATCATCAGGAGGGAGACAATAATAAAGACTGGGTACAATGAGAATGTTTAACATTCCCCATTTCCCCCAGGCTGCAAAGTAAAATTCCCCACGTGGACGATGTCAAAAATTATTTCCATAAAGAGGCAATGATAAAAAAAAAGTAAATCGGTATAATAGAGGGGGGTTGCCCACTTCTCTGCAGTAACGGACTCGTTAGTTAAACGAGTGCCCATACACGGGAGGATGCGCCCACTCTATAGGGGTGGCTATGATGTGCGTGAGGAGGGTAAGGTCTGGCCGACGAGAGCCAAAGCGGCCATTAATATTAAACGCTGCAAGCTCCGCGAGTGTCTCAAAGGGTCGCCGACGACGTTCCCGTATACGGGCCTTCGTCCCGTAGCCCGCGTATACTTGAACGAGAGCCCTCTTGGGCCAACGAACCCTTTTTAGCGATATAGGGGTGCGCGAATGAAAACACTTTTGAAATGAATATCCTTCGAGGGTGTCGTCAACCCCCTGACCCGGATTATCCGATGAAACGCTCCGCGGCTATGCGAAAGGTATTATCAACTCTGACCTTTATACCCACTTTCTTTTCTTACGCCCCCTGGACTCTTTTTCACGATACGTCGCGACGGATTCGCTCCAGTTTCCGGTATAAGGGCGGCGGGCTTACTTTCCTGTATCACGAAAACACTGTAAATTCGTTAAAATGCACCGGGTGCTTTTGGTGCAGGTATATATCGTCCGGGGGATGACCCAGTAAAGGAAACGAGATCACGTGGGTCCAGTAGGGCAGTAAATAAAGGGACGACCTCCTCCTCCTGATGATTTTCAAGATTATTATATCCTATTGCCCTCGTCGTCGGATCTACGAGTCTTGGCGGAAATTTACGAGTGCGAAATAATTCTACAGTAAATTAGAAATGTATGAAAAACAGAAAGGTGAAAAACAGAAAGGTGAAAAACAATTAAAATGATTAAAAGAAAGAAAACAATTTATCTTCAAGCATCGAACGATCTTGAGATCTGCTTGATAAGAAGATTACCGCTGACTTTTTCCCGGGTCATTGCTAGCGCAGCACCCGCCGACAGTTATTCCTACCACGTACTTGTCATTAAATACAGATACAACATTACAGAAAATTGAAGCAGGGCGGCGGGCTCGTTTACTTTTTTACTTTATTTATCGGGGAACCGTGCCGACTTTGAAGGGGAAAGAGAGAGAGATATATATATATCACCTGCCAAGTGGACACGACGGGATCTCCGTGACTCGACTCTTATAAATATTGTATTGTTTAGTGTGTGCAAGACGGTCATCGGCGCGAAAGCTTTATATCACGGACCGAACCGAAATGACGATTTGAATTCGTTCCATCATCCGCGAACGGAAATACAATGGAATTCGACAGTAGAGGACGCCACTACTTACAGATTCTAAGCCATTTTCAATGATATTTGAGTCTGACCTCTAAAATTTGCATATTTTTTTCTTGCGAATTTTTGCCTAATTGTCAACTAATTTCGATGGAATTTAACGTTGATACATCAAAAAAAAAACGCGTAAAAACGCCCTAAAATAATGTCGGACCTGAAATTATATCGAGTTTTTGATTAATTTGATTATTTTAGGTTAGAAATTTATGTTATCGACCGAGTTGCTTTAGTTTCCCTTAAATATTTAATGACTTATTCATGCGATTGAAGTACATAAAAGCCTGCAAAATCTGAAAATGAAGGAAATCGTATATTTCGATTAATATTTGGCGAAATAGACAAAATCGAAATAGACAAAAAGATGTAAAAGTATATATTTTCAAGTAAAACTATCGTGAACACTTTTCCGAAATACGTGATGATTCGTTTATAATAGCGAAAATTGCGAATTTTATTTTAAAATTTTGTTTTTTCGATATTTAAAAAAAATATCGAACTAAAAGAAAGAACGGCTTCAAAAAATTTAAACACGTCCATCTATCCCTCTTTCTCTCTCTAATCGTAGGACGCTAAATATCGCTAAATACTCGTGTTTATAGAAGATCAGTACATTTTTCATCCATTTTCCGCCCTACTGCAAGTATATAGAGTCCATATATTTAGTGCTTCGTACACGCCGGGGCCATATCAGTATAGGAAACGATAAAACGAACAAGGAGGATAAAGTTCCCGCCATAATTAGTCGAGAAACTTTTATTCCCTCGTAAAGCCCGCTTTTACGGTTTCCTTTTGCCTTTTCTATGTCGGCAGGCCAGCCAACTATATAAGAGTTCCGATCTGACGGTATATATACATATATGTATATACATATATATATGCGCACCGCGCGTTTTACGTTCACTCGCATCAATACGATTCGCATGCGACTTTAACAACCCGAGTCAATGGTGCGAAAACAAAGGTCAACTTTCCGGTGGGGGGGGGGGGGGGGGGGGGGGGGTTTTGTGGGGGGGGGGTGGGGGGAGAAGGGGTTAGAAAAATGGATCAGTTTGCGCTTCTTCGATATGCGCTCGACTGAGCACGGATTCGTTATATAAATTTTAGCACTTTCATCAGGTTTAAAAAAAGCTCCCGGATTAATGGCGTTATCGAGTGACTCGGTAGATTTTTTTTTTTTTCATTAGACGTGGAACTTTTTATGGGCACGTAACGTAAATCCGATTATTTTCCAAACTCTGTCGTATTTTTACGAACCTTCCTTGGAATAAATTCGATCCATTCTTCAGGTGGCGCGCTTGAATGGCGTCGTATATAGTACGTCTAATTTTCCCAATATTTTTAATGTATTCCACGGCGATGAAGAACGTTAATTTTGAATAGCTTTTAGAATTCGTGTTGGAAATTAATATTTTTAGGGTAGATTTTTTTTTTTTCTTTAATAGTTTCGGCGTTATTTTATATTGACTATAGATTCGAAGTTGAATTTACTGTAGAATTATTTTCTTTTGTTATTAATATTTTCTTTTTCAAACGAAAATAAACTTTTACATTAAACATTTCATTTTTAAAAATGTGGAAAGATAATAAATAATAATTGAAGGTTAGTATATTTTTATACCAAGCGAAATATCGAATCGTTTTTTTTTTTTTTTTTTATTTATTAATATACGGGCTGGATGCTCTTTTACATATGTAGGTACAAAAAACGACAATATTAATATAATTACACACAAAAAATATAATAAATACATCTAAAAATGATGTTCAATAGAATCGTTTTGAAAACTTTTGGAAAAATTGTAATAAAATATTGATCGATTTCACACACACACACACACACACACGCGCGCACGCACGCACGCACGCACACACACACACACATATATATATATATATATATTAAATCCTTATAATTTTTTTCTCTAAAAAGAAGCCAAACCTGTCTACTTTTGTTTGCCGTGGGGCGTTTTTGAAAATTCAAAATGGCGGCACGCCCACACTCCAAAATACAGGAAAACTATTTTATTGTTGTCATAAAAATCGTTACTACTTTAAATTTGCGTAATATAAATTGGGGTATTCAAGATGGCGGACTCAAAATACTATCCGCTAGGATGAAAATTAAAAATTCAATTAATTTTAATGGAAATCGTTACTCGGGGGTTTTCGAGTTCGTTGATCACGAACAGGTTCAAAAGGTTCACTTCTGGAGAGAAGGTGTTCCGATCCGCAGATGTCGAAGCTGTCACTATCGGCTTAATTCCAAGAAAACTGATATATTCAGAGCAAGTCGTTGTCAAGATACCACTCTTTTTCGGAACACCATAGTCAGATATACATCACGACCGATGGATTCCTCAAAACATTGATCCTTACAACGCTGTCCATCTTGGGAGAATAGTACTCACCTCAACATAAATCTTTTTATTTGAAAAATTAGAACCACCGAATTTGCGGCTACGAACCTGCGGTCTTATTTTAGCTTCATTTTATGATTTGCAGCCAACTGTATGTTAATTGTTTCTTCTAATGTTTTATTCCATTATAGTCGAATTGTCATCGCATTTATGTCCTGTTTTATCCATTTTTTATCAGTATTTATGTTTTTCATTTCAAATACATACGCTTTTTCATCAAAGAATTAAGTAACAAATAAGCTTTTTCATCACAACTACGTAAAATTTTGCATTTCAGTCGGCCATATTAGGTCCGCCATTTTGAATTTTACAATTTTGACCACAGATTCGTGATCAGCGACCTCGAAAATCCCCGAGTACCGATTTCCATTCAAATTAATTGAATTTTGAATTTTCGTCCGCTATTTTGAGTCCGCCGTCTTGAATACCCCAATTTATATTACGCAAATTTAAAGTAGTAACGATTTTGACGACAAAAATAATTCTACTTATACGCTGTAATACATTTTTTGCACGTGATAGGAAAACAATAAAATAGTTGTTCTGTATTTTGGAGTGCGAGCGTGCCGCCATTTTCAATTTTCACAAAGAATGCCCCCAAGAAATTCACAATAATGACAAAGAATATATACTACGTCATGACACTTTATTACTGAGTTCACTCGTACATCATTTATTAAATCTTAAGCATGTATATGCATATACTATATGGTGAACAAAATTAATTATTTTCCTATATTTTAGAAATCGATTCATTCATTAGTATTTTCACGCCAAACGAGAGGTCGTAAAACGCACCTGTTTTCCCATACACACATATATATATATATATATATATATATATATATCTATATAGATGAACTCAGTTTCGCTGCGCGCAGTACAGCAAAGCGATAAAGCATCGCGAAAATAAAAAGTTTTTCATATCTTTTTACGCTTTACCAATTCCGTTTCACTGTACACAGGCCCATTGTATATAACGTATTTTCATGCAACACGTATTTTAATAAGAACGCATATTTCCGACAAGAATATATAACACGACTCTCAATCATCTGTATGAAAATGATATCTATATTTTCGGCCCTTGATAAGATTGGACAAATAAGGAATAAAATAATGTAAATGCCTCCAAAAGTAAGCTCTATATAAAAAAAAAAATTGTTTATACAAAAGTTGTCCAGGACAATGGAGGGTCATTTTCCTGCATTCTTTCCCATATTCTTTCCGAAAAAACGTATCGGGGATGGAGAGGGTTACCTTCTGGTACCAAGCACTTTGACCTTGAACTTGATTTTGAAGGGTTATTTCAAGGTTGAAGTGATATTCCATGAATGCGTCACCTTCATTCGACCCTGCCATGAACTTTGCTTTGAACGTAAAATGTTCCGCTCTTTCACAAATTACTTTCACCTTCAAATAACCATCAAGATTGACTTTATCATCATGATATTTTTTTGTAATATTTTTTTTCACATAAAGTAATCATTTTTTTTTTTTAATAACAACAGAGCTTTTTCGTCTAAAATTTTACGCAAAATACAATAAAATTTTTTAATTAAAAAATAAAATGCTTGAAGTCCGCCATATTGCAGCCGCCATCTTGAATTTCTTAATTTCGACTTCAGATTTTGCATTAGCGACCCCAAAAACAAGAATATGATATTTTAAGAACAGTTGAATATCATTTCCAGTTTAATTGCACCCATGAAAGGTTTAATTGGAACGGAAACAGACTATTTTCGTGCAAGGAACTTGATCTCTTTTTATATTACTAAAATACTACAATCGCATATGAATCGAACACGTACAACCGTTCTTTCGTATATATTCCCATAACGACCGGTAGTCTCCGATTACTCCCACGAATATATAAAAAACGACCCTTGATTTAATTGGTTGCATGCGCGCACCCTATATATAAGTGGGAGTATGCAGATCGAAAGTTCAAAGGAGTCACGATGAAGCTCGGTCGCTCGCAAATTGCAGCTAAGGAAATTCCGTAGCTCTATATGTAGCAGCACGATAACGTGATGTTAAACCTTGATAATCGTTCTTTCGCGTTTCCATAAGCAGAAAATTTGTCTGTGCATTATTAAATGACTGGAAAGTCTATTACTACTCGCGAGGCATTCAAAGTGGAGGGACATTATTACGCGTTGCATTGACTCGAATATTATTGTTTGATTATATTAATTCGACCCTATCCTATATAATATTTTACATACTGAACACAAAATTTGTTATTTTCAAGTTGAATTAAGAAAATGTTTCCTGCTTTTTAATAAATCTTACTTAATTCAAGAAAATCTTTTCTTAATTCAAGCAAATATTTACTTGATACTACTCAAGTAAATATTTACTTGAAAATAACAAATTTTTTCTCAGTGCAGTATATATTTCCTTTACTTTAAGTAGAATATAAAGGTTCTTAAGGGGATTCAAAAGTAGAACAGTTACCGACCTAACCTCGCAACAAGAAAAATGTAAAATTAAAATTGATTGAAATATTTTTTCAAAATTTGGACATTTAGTAGGGTGATTCTACATAATATACTCCCAAAAGAATACTGATGAAATTGGTACAAAATTAAATGAAGATTATTCGAAATACATTATTTTCTCTTATCTGCATAAAAAATAATTCATTTCGTAACATCCACATTTTATTTGGACAAATTTCAGTAACATTTTTTTATAAGAATTGTGAACGTTATGTAGAATCCGCCCTTGCAAAACTCAATTTTTGGAAAGAACGTTTCGCATTCATTTTTAATTTGCACTTTTCTTTTTTCGAGATTAGGTCAGTAACTGTCCTACTTTAGAAAAGCATTAATTTACAAAGGTTCGTATTATAATCGTGATGTAATCATTATAATTATTATTACAATCATTTTTCTATATAATTAACAAATTTATTTTGGTAATTTTTATGTCTTTCAATGTCGAAACGTCAAACAAATACCGATTCGATTAAATAACATTTCACATTTTAACAATTTGATAGCGATGCAATTCGAGGGTCGGATTTTTTTTTCTTTAGACAATCATTCAAACGAGGGCAGAGATCCGGAACGTTTTAGGGAAATTATACGAAAAAGAATAGAAGGAACGTAGGAAAAGTGAGTTCTTTTTACGTGCAAGGTAGACAATCGCCGAAGCGTTCTTTTCACCTTGTCAAATTATGTTTTATACATTGTAAAGCGAAAGCATTTGACTTAAGAATATACGTATACGATTCTTTCGATTGAAAAATCGAAACTTGTGTAAATTACGAAACTAACAGTAGGAAATCGATTTTTGAAAATTTCAATTGAAATACCGAAATAAACAATTGAATTTTTTATTGTATCGTAAAAAGTTACGTTAAAAAAAGAGTGAAAAATATCATACTTCTTTACGATGTTAAAATGTAATACATGAATTTCATCATTTATAATATATGCCTTAAACATTCTTTATATCCATGGCATAAACGATTCGATTACGCGTTTAGTTTTTCCCTAATTGCTCTGTTATAGCAGTTAACGGACTCGGGTTAAGGACCGAAACAAATCGACGGTAATTCCGAGTGTAACAGTATAGTCGTTTACGTGGCTCTGTGCACATATAACTTCCGCCTTGCCACTGCTTCCGTTCTAATTGCCGCTGGATGCTGCAAACAATTGTTGTTTATACTTCAAGCTGATCGCTGTATCGAAGTGTCTAGCGTTCTTGATGAAGCAAACTGAAATGTTTGCATCGTGTCAGCAAATAAGCTACAAACGAATGGATCCTCTTTCATTCTCTATCTTAAATGTCATTATAAAGCCGGTTAAGTATTTACATACCGTATATGTCGGACACCATATATATATATATAGTGTCCGATATATATATATATATATATATAATGGGACACGAGAATTGGAGAAAAAGTAATTTTAATAATTCGCAATTTACATTTCAAAACAAATTAGGATTTTTTTTTCACAAAAAATAAATAAATAAATAAATTCTTTGTGAATTTCTTGGGGGCATTCTTTGTGAATGGGCGACCCCATGCTCCACTGAATTCATTTGCTCCAAAACATTTTTTACAAGAACGAAAATTTAGCAAAACCTGTCTACTTTTGTTTGCCGTGGGGCGTTTTTGAAAATTGAAAATGGCGGCACGCTCGCACTCCAAAATACATAAAAACTATTTTATTGTTATTTTATTTAATATTATCAAAATTACACGATTTTTTTTTGCCTTTTTACCCATTAACCCATTAGCGCCGGGACGGACGTTTTTTTTAGACCATTTTCAGTCGATTATCTTTATGACTTAAAATTTTCCTAAAAAAGTCGATGATTTCAACGTAAAATTTAATCCTCTTTCAGAACCCGGCTTCAGAATTGGGCTAACTGTTGTTGTTAAAAAGGTATGAGCAATTAAACAAACAAAAAAACACGAATTTTGTGAAAAAAATTGTTTTGCCCCGAATTTCAACAGAGAAAGAGGATGGATACACCGGTCTAAGTGACATTTCTTGCGTCCACGGTATCTGGACTTGAAAGCCTATTAGTTCTAAAATTGAAATTCAACATGGCGGCCATCGAAATAGCGCCTCGTAGTAAAAAAGCCGTATAAAAGTTAAGCTAATTTATTTATATGACATGCGTAGAATTGTTCAAAGAACACTCCTGAATTTTTTCAGAATTTCCCGAACAAATTTTTGGATTTTCCAAAAAATGACGGAATTAAAAAAACCGAAAATGACCTGAAAAATTCAAAATATATATATATAAAATAAACTTTTAAAAATATACATATAAAAAATATAAAAAAAATAAATAAATAAATAAATAAAATAATAAAAAATATACAAAAAAAAACATAAGACTCTTATAATATCGTTCACCTCCCCGTGGTAAGAGTCGGGCAACGGCAATAATACTTGCCGGCTAAGTATCGTATTTTATGAATGAAGTCGAGATATTTATTATAACAATTACCCAAAAGTGTAGAAAAGGGCTTAAAATTCGCCAAAAAATAAGCAAGAATTTTTTCAGAATTTTTCAGGTCATTTTCGGTTTTTTAAATTTCGTCATTTTTTGGAAAATCAAAAAATTTGTTCGGGAAATTCTGAAAAAATTCAGGAGTGTTCTTTGAACAATTCTAAGACTTTTTTTTAGATAAAGTTATTTTGCTACATGCGGACGCATGTCATATAAATAAATTAGCTTAACTTTTATACGGCTTTTTTACTACGAGGCGCTATTTCG